>CM050899.1:5177500-5315000 GCA_027726005.1 Juncus effusus
TTTAAACGGATACAATTAATAATATGTAAATGAATCATTTTAAAACATTTAACTATTAGAGACTAGACAAATTAATAAAACATTAAAATTATTAAGAAGTTTAAGAGAAAAAACAAAAAAAAATGATACTATCGGTATCCAAATTTTATAAAATGTCAAATATCCAAATCTGAATCTTTGAAAATCAGGAAAACGAAAAGTATCCGAATACAAAGTATCTAGATACGGATATTATCGGTATTCAGAAGCCAAATCGATTATTCTATCTGCGTGTGTGTATCTGAATAAAATTATCTGAATCACTAATCATATCCGGCCAATATTTTTTATTCATATATGAATACGGATTCGTTTGAGCAATCCGTTTACACCCCAATGTTCATATCATCATAATTGTTTTTTTTAATATCACCGTCGTTTGCTGATCCATAAATGGGATATGGTCTACAAAGCTAATAAAAGACCATGTCTAGATACGAGTTTGTTTGTGTCACGGGTTTCTTTTGACTTGTCAGACTAATAAACCACTCAAAATCAAGGTAAAAATTGGAAATTTTCTGTAGAAGTACTTTATGCTCGAGAAGTTGGAATGAATTAAAAAGGAATGAAAAGTTAACCTTCGAAGTATGAAGAAATCTTAGTGTGTGAAAAAATGTTATCACGGTAAAGCTATTATTAATTTTTTCCTCATCTCTAAAATGGAAATAAAAAATAAAACTATGTGCAACGACTAGTCTAATGAGATTTTTTTTTTCATAGGATGAGCTTATATGTTTTTTATCTATTTTCAGAAAAAAACTCAGTATTTGCGGAGATTCGAATTTGAAATCTCTTCCAAAATTCAGAATTACTTACCACTTAAGTTTCAAAGCTTTGACTATCAGTCTGATAAGATTAATTTATATTCCTCAATATCTTAGTTTCTCAAAAACAATCCCAATTGTGAGGAAATATTAAATACTAAAATATAATTAAGATAATATTTTTTTGGAAAGAAATAAAAGATATAGATTATAGACATGATTCATCTTTCTACAAGTACCGTACCAGTAAGCGCCACAGAAGAACTTGCAATGTCCTCTCCAATCTTTTATGATCCCTCTCTCATCTCACCTCATATAAGAGAGAGAGAGAGAGAGAGAGAGAGAGAGAGAGAGAGAGAGAGAGAGGTAAAACATGGCAGTCTAGTAGTAATTATCACAATAAATACTTCATATCAAATTTCATAAGTTCCATTTTCAACTACTCTTATCCTCTCTTCCAACTTGCACCACCATACTCCTTATAGAGAAGAAAATCAAAACTACAAAAAGGGATTTATAAAGGGGAGAGGAGAAGGCTGATGATTCAAAGGGGAGAAGAAAACAATAACTAGAAAAAAAAATTATTAGGCGATGAATGAAAGAGGCGATGATGGTACAGTTAGGGATTCTCATGAAAACGACCTTGTGATGCCTGGATTTCGATTTCATCCAACCGAAGAAGAATTGATTGAATTCTATCTCAGAAGAAAGATCGAAGGAAAAAGATTCAATGTGGAGCTCATAACCTTTCTTGATTTATACCGCTACGATCCATGGGAGCTTCCTGGTAAATGGTTAATTTTGTTCTTCAATTTCTCGAATTTCTTGACCTACTTTTTTAATGGTGTTCTATGACTTAAAAGTTTGAGATTGACGAGCTTGAATTCTTGTGTTTGAATTATCAATTCCTAGATTATTGATTCCAAAATTTGGGTTGTTTTTTGTTTTATAAATTACTTTGTGGCCCTTGATTTCTTCAAGTATCTTCGTGGTAGTTCAAATTATTTCGAGCATGACTTCCTATTTTTCTATAAATCCTTTTCTTTGAATTTTAGAAAATAATTTAGGTTTATCAACAGTTGAATTTGCAAACCCTACCTAATTTATCTTAATAACATTTTTCCTTATCTTTGGCACCATGGACATGAATTAGCAGTAGCAATAATGGAAATTGGAGAGAACAATACAATATTTAATGTATAAAATGCATGAGATTTTGTAGGTTTTACACATGAAATCAATCCATGATGACTCAGTTCTTTTTATTATTTCCTTTTAACTTTGTGATGTTAAATTATAGCAATGGCAGCAATTGGGGAGAAAGAATGGTTCTTCTACGTTCCAAGAGATAGAAAGTATCGCAACGGAGACAGACCGAACCGTGTTACCACATCGGGTTACTGGAAGGCGACTGGAGCGGATCGGATGATCAGGGCGGAAAACAACCGTCCAATCGGCCTGAAGAAAACCCTAGTTTTCTACTCAGGCAAGGCACCTAAAGGAGTTAGATCTAGTTGGATTATGAATGAGTATCGATTGCCACAGAGCGATACAGATCGATATCAAAAGGTAACATTTTTAAGTTAGGGTTTCTTTTACTTGTATTGTGGACTAGATTTATAATATTGCTATATTACTATGCTGATATCTGTCTTTATTCCTTTTCCACTATTTAAAATCTTTGCTTTTTTTTTTCTTGTTTTGAGTTATTATTATTATTATTATTATTATTATTATTATTATTATTATTATTATTATTATTATTATTATTATTATTATTATTATTATTTTTTGAACCATCTCAGGTTCTTTGAGTTATTATTTATTTAGATATGTGATATAACTTGCTTTTCAGAATTTTAGGGGTTCTTCATAGTTCATACAATGTGAACTGTGTTTGATATACACTAAAATTAACCGACTCAATATTACTTAACATAGAACCAGTATTTCTTTAACTCTTTGCAAATCTTACAACTTGTAGGCTGAGATCTCACTTTGCCGAGTTTACAAACGGACCGGAGTTGAAGACCATTCACCACAATCAGATCCATCACCAACAAAACCATCCTCTTCGCAAAGCGGGCCCGTATCCGTAAAGAAACAAATGCCCATTAGCCCTCAACCCCAACTCCAACCTTTGCAAGGAGACAACTACTCATCAACACCTATTAATGGAGAAAAATCACACAAATATCATCCAAACAATTCATTAAACAACCACACAATCCTAAATACTACTCCAAATGGACAAATTTTGTCAACTACTTCAATTTACGGATCGGCTGCGTCAGTCGCGTTGTTAAGTTCAACCACATCTACCGAAGAAGATGGAGCATCTATATATCGCACGAAAAACTCAGTTTCTTTAGGTTCAACATATTGTCCTATTAATATGAGCTCTTCTCCTTCATTGATTTCTCCTCCTCCAAGTATTGATGAACTAAGCACATTGGTAGGGCATAATCATCAAAGCTACTCAAATAATATTGTGAGCCAACAAAACAATCAATTATTTTCCATACAATCGCAACAAACTAATTTGGTACCAGCTCACTCAGTACCGATGAATTTAGCTAATATTTCGGATAAGCTTTGGGAATGGAATCCTCTTCCGGATGCAAGTAGGGATTATTCCGGTTTCAAATGATTTGAGAAAAATGATTAATTAGTTAATTATGTATCAAAAAACCTAGCTATTTGAGGCCGATTATATACACAAATTTGATGTCATTAACTAATGGTTATTTTTTATTAGGTTCAATTATAGAAATGACTTTTCATGTGTACTAATCAATCGGTATGTATCGGTTAAACATTCTTGTTGACAATGCTAGTATGTTCAATGTATACCATAGCTTTGTAGTTAAATTAATATACATATATAACTTTCATTAATTGTTGGTTTTTGTTTCGCATGAATAATTTTTTTGTTGGAATATCCGTTATGCTCAAATGTGGAATTTATAGTCATATTTGGTATTGATATTTCCAAAAAGACTTCTTGAATAATATTTTTTATAATTTGATACTTGGATAGTTGATAATCTCGATATTAAGGGCCAATACGGTAATCCGGTTGTAATTAGTAAACTTTGGTTTACAACCTAACGAATTTAGTTGCATGTAATCAACTTGTACTACAAGTCACCATGCATGCATGTAACACAATTTGGAAATTTTTTAGGGTTTTGAAGTACTGTTTAGACATGTGGGCGTATGATAGCACATAAAATAAAATAAAAATAAATAATTACAGCGTGAATAAATACGATCATAAGAATCATAAGACTCGTGTCAGAGATTTGTCTCATTGCACTCATCCATGCATGATTTGAATGCTGACTTGCAGAGAATAATGTCGGAAAAATGTATAAAAATACAAGAGTATTCAGAGACTTTTATGAAAAGGTATTTACTTTCTAGAAGACACGTGGCAGTGATGGATCTTGCCTGAATTTTGTGTGACAAAGCATTAATCCATATATCTACGATATGGTAAACTTGTTAAATTATTTTAGGGAGCGGAGCATATATATTTTATGTTGATGATATAGTATACTAAATCGCTAACTATATATATAATATTCGTCGAAAATCTTGGAAGGTAATACCCTTCGGCTCTCAGTTCCTACTTAAATCCACCAGTATATACATAGTACTAAGTACCAGTACATGAAGTTAAAATCTTTTATGGCATGTAATTTCATTGGTTTTTAATTTTTCATGAAATCTGATTTTATTAAGATTAAGTTATAAGATCCATGACACATACCATATTGATGTAGAGGATCCATATTAACACATGCCAGTATAATTTAAACTGTGACATGTGACTAGATATTTGATTTGATTGTTTTTTTGTTTTTTTTTAATATTAAGCACATTGCCTACTTGAAACTTTCATTAATACAAAAAAATTATTCCAATAATATATTTACATAAATTCTTCCTATTGGGATTTATCTACCCTGCTATCTAAGCAAAGTGGGTATTGTGACTATTTCGAGACCTCGCCACCTGTATCCATTCATCGGATGTGGCTATCACGTACTCATAGGTTTGAGTCGTGTTCTTGGACTTTCTATGGAAGATACGGTTGTTGTGTTCCTTCCATATCTCCCAGCAACATGCCACCCATATGATTCCCTATTTTTTGAGTAAAGATGGGGCTAGGCATTTTTTTACCCAATTATGAAGCCCTATCGGCGATTCGATAATTGGTGATGGCTAAATTTGCATAAGATTGCAAGCTTTCTCCCATATCGCATGGGTATAGATGCAATTTCCAAAAAGGTGATTGTGCGTTTCTATTATTCTTGCATTGCAGAGGGTGCATTTATCATCTTGGATGGTTCCTTGCCTTTTGAGTTTGTCTCTGGTATTTAATTTGCTTTTGGCTAATAACCATGAGAAGAACTTAATCCTTGGTGGAGCTTTGAGTTTCCTGAGTGCTTTACTCTGTGGATCTCGTTTTCCTCTGTCAGAGAAGAAAGCGTATGCCGACCCGACTGAGAATTTGGTATGCTTTCCTATTAACCATGATGGCTGGTCTTTGGCGTTGGTGAGAACTATGTTTCCTATTTTTTATCGGAGAGAATTGAGTGCCAATTCTTGATGTGTGCTTAATTGTCTATCCCATTGCAAAGCAGTGGGGTTAGATATTGCTGAATGCACAGAGATTTACTTATTTGCAGCCCTTCTGTATAAACCGGGGTATATTTTTGCTAAAACGTCGTCAAGACATTTGTCATGCCAAAACCTTATGTTCTTTCCATTTCCAATAATCATCTTAGATCAATTTTGGAATAAGGGAAGGAGAGACTTTAGATCGGACATAAAGAAACTTTTGGATATGTTGTCCCAGGGTGGGACCTAGTTGCCATAGCATTCTTGTATAGTGTGATATCATATCCCTTCTTCTTGTGCTTGGATTTTCCATATCCACTTCATCAAAAATGCCTTATTGTGCAGTTTGAGGTCTTTGATGTCCAGATCTCCGTTCTCTTTTGGAGTGCATGCCATTTCCCAGCTTACTAGATGTTTGCTTTTTTTGTATTCGTTGGTGCCTCCCCACAAAAAGTTCCTTCTTAGCTAATCAATTGCTTTGATGACCCATGGAGGCAAAAGAAATGCTTGCATAAAATATAGTGGAGTTGCCAAAAGGACTGAATTTAGCAATGTTATTCGTCCCGCTATGGATAGATATTTGGTGGACCATCCTACTATTCTGTCCCTGATTTTTTCAATCATGGGTAGGTAGAATGAACTTGGCGGTTTTGCGAGTGAGAGTGGCAATTCTAGGTATTTAATTGGGAAACTTTGCTGGTAGAATTGCAGCAATCGTTTAATTGAACGGTGATTTTCCGGGGGGACCTGGATAGGTGTGAACGTGGATTTGTTGTTATTGATTTTTAGGCCGGTCATTTTGCCGAAGCATCTTAGAGCCAGGTTTATCAATTGCAGATTCTTGCGGTGTGCTTCCGTGAGGATGATTGTGTCATCCGCATATTGGATTGCTTTTATTCCCATTGTGAGTGATTGCGATGCAAGCGAATTGAGATAGCTAATCAGATATTACAGCGATTCAGCGATAAAGTTGAACAATAGAGGTGACAAGGGATCCGCTTGTCGTAATCCTCTTTTGTTAAAGAAGAATGATTGTAGTTGCCCATTAAGCATGATTGCTGAACTTGCTGACTATAGGAGGCTTTTAATCCATTGTATCCAAACTTGCGGGAATCCTCTTCTTGCCATAGTCATTTCCAGAAATTGCCAGCTGACTGTATCGAAAGATTTTGCGAAGTCAACTTTATGGAGGCCTACTGGGGTTTTGCTTTGGTGCAAGTAGTTTATGTATTCCCACGTTGCTACAAAGAATTTTTAATATTTGCCTATTTTTGATAAATGCAGTTTGATTTCCCGAGATAAGCCGGGGCATATTTTGCTTAAAGCCTTTTGGCCAAAAGTTTTGAAATGATTTTAATTGGTCTATCTATAACACTGATGGGTCTAAAATCGGTGTTTGTTTTTGCATTAGTGATTTTTGGGATAAGCGTGATTTGGGCTTTGTTAATCCGCCAAAACTCTAGTTTGTTTTGCTGAAATTCGTTAAAAAGCCAAAGTAGGTCTGCTTGGATGGTATCCCAGTGCTTTTGATAGAATTCTGTAGGGAATCCATCCGGTCCGGAGGCTTTCCCCTTTGCTAAGTCAAAAACTGCTTCTTTAATTTTTTTTGCTGAAAATTCTGCCCCTAACTCTATGAGGTCTTGTGCTTGGGGTATGTATTGCAAGAATTGTGCTGGAATATGCGTTGGATCGAAGTTAGATCCCATTGTTTGCTCATAGAAGAGCTTAAATGCCTGTGCAATTTCGTTTTTGTCATTATTTATTATTCCGTTAATCTCTAAAGAATTAATGGTGTTATTTTGTCTATGTACAGACACGATTGCATGGAAGTATTTAGTGTTCTGGTCTCCTTCCTGGAGCCATTTAATTCTTGACCTTTGTTTTTAACTTATTTCTTCTATGTTGGCATGTTCGAAAATTACTTTCCTTAGTGCAATTCGTAGTTTATTCTCGGTTCAAGACAAACGTCTTTTTTCCTCGATTGCATTTAATTTTCCTAATATAAAGGTTGCTTTGGTTGAATTGCTTTTCTTTTGGGAGAAAGTATTTCTTGCCCATGCTCTAAGTGCTATTCTAATTTTGTTTAGTTTTAAGGCAAAGTTTTTTGCTACATTATTAGAAATTCTACTTTCTCCCCAGGTTTTTTAAATTATCGCATTTGCCACGTGGTAGTTAAGCCAGTACAATTCTAGTCTGAATCTAGACTTGACCGGTCTTTCAGGTTTGCTAAATGTGAGTTGGATGGGAATATGGTCGGATGTAGTTGCTGTTTTTACATGTAGTTTAATGAGGTGATTCAGTTGTTGCCAGTGGTGGGAGAGTAAACATCTGTCTAATTTGCTAAATGTGAGAGCTGGTCTTTTACTAGACCAGGTGAAGTCCCGGCCTTGCAGTGTTGGTTCAAAAAGTTCCATAGAGTTTATTTGTTTATTAAATAATAAAACAGAGTCTAGCGTGTGGTTGTCACCAGTGGTCTCGTCAAAGTCTCTGACCATATTGAAATCACCTACAGTGATCCATGGTAGGTCGTTGAGCTATCTGACATTTGCCATTTCGTTTAAGAATTCTTGTTTGAGATTGATGGGTACTGGCCCATAGACATTGGTGAGCATAAATGTGAACTTATTCCGTGCTTTGAGGGTGCGGGTGCAAGTGATTGAATAATTATGCTCATATGTGCTAAGGCAGGTGTATTCATTAGACCATGCCGTTAACAAACCACCTGCTGCATGTACTGCTGGTTTGCCAAATGAGTTATTAATATTGGGCGGGCATAATTGAGAGTGCGAAAATGGGGTAATATTATTCCATTTAGTTTCTTGTATGCAAACTATGTTTGGCTTGTGCAATCTAAGGGTATTTTTAACTACATTGCATTTGTCGTTAGAGCCGACACCTCTTACATTCCAAAAAATAATAGAAATCTTAGTTAAATCGATAGTAGAATTCATAAGAAAATAAATTGCCAAAATAGTTCAAAATAACATACATACTTCCAAAACATAGCATAACAAAGCACTAAAATCATAGTTTAAAACACTAAAACATCCTAAAATTCAGCTGAACCAGGCCTATTATTCTTTGCAGGCCCATGGGTCTCATGCTGCCCATCAAAGCCCAAATCTTCCCCTTCTTCCATGTGTCATGCATCCACCGCTTCTGCTGCCACGTCTCCCCCTTCCCTCTTTCTCTCTTGGAACCCCCCGGTCATCCTTCCCTCTTCCAGAATCTTCTTGCCGTCATTCTCCTCGATCGATCCGCTTGCAATCGCACCCTGAAGGACGGCCTCCATCTTCTCGAGAGCTTCTTCGTCTACCTCCTCTTCCAAGAAGTCATGTCCACCCATTGGGCCATCTAGCTGACCTTGGATTGCATTAAGAAGCAGCCCGTTCTCTTGTCCTTCATGGACAATGATTTTGACCTTCTTCGACTTCCTCAGTCTCTTTTCCGGAATCCTGAACTATCTATGGAACCTCTTCAAGCCTTGTTCCACAGAAGAAGCCAGTTGCTCAGCCATCTTATCATCTTTTTTAGCATGTGGTGTGAGCGCATTTGTCTTCGGTTGTGGTTCAGCTTCGTGGCCATTTTCTCAATGAAATCAGTCCGCTAAATCTTTCTTGCACTTCTTCTGCACGGTGCCTGAACATCGGGCGGAGTGCGAAGGCCTCGAGCCCTGATTTGAAATTCTAGAGAGATTTGAGGTGCTAGTTTGACTACTATTTCTTCTATTGATTCAATGTTATGCCGATCTTTCCTCTTGCGGGATTGAAATTGAGAGGTGTGTATGTGGTCTTCCAGCTCCTCCATTATGCTGGGTGCTCCCTGATGGGTCTGGGCTTGTTGAGGTGTTGAATGCATGATTGGCATGCGATCATGGTACCGGGCTGAGCTTGTCTCAGCCTGTATGTGGTTGCTTGTCAATTTTGCTATCAGCTCCTTAATGGCTGGTCTTGCCTCAGGGGGTAGTGATTGGTAGAGAAGCTTTGTCACCACCTCTTTGTGTTTTGAGATGGTTTGCATTGGTGAGTCTACTGTCTTGCTTTGTTCTGGTATCAATTTCTCTTTGGCTTTTCGCCTCGCTTTTTCCTCCATTCTTGCCTTCATCCTCTGAAAGTAATCATCAGCAGGTTCACCAGAGAATCATAGATCTGTTTTGTGATTCTCTTTTCTATATCCCACAATATCGATGTGAGATTCAGTTCTTAGACTGTTGCAAAAAATGAGAAGAATCTCTGGAATTTCTTGGAGGCTAGTGGTGAGAATCACTACCCTAAGTTTTTCCATTGATTCAATCTCCATGAGGGGTCCATGGTGTCTTAGTTTGCCAAAGGTACTAATCATTTTCTGAATTTCTGATCGTCTCCATCCAAATGTTGGTAAATTAAAGATATCAAGCCATACTCTATATCTGTAAGGTACTCTTGATGTTTTGTATGCTCTGTCCCAAGGGTGGACAATAATACCTCTATCGAGGAGGTAGCCTGAATTGTTTACAAAGTTATGTAGTTTGATCCCTTTAGGGAGATCTATCACATACTTGTCACCTCTTAAGTGAGCTATGTTAACATGTTTGCCAAAGAGATTACTTTTTTCAAGTTCAGCCTTAAGAGAGGCTATAGAATGACCTTCTACAAGTCTTGCATCCACCAGTACACATTGTGAATATCTTTCTAAGTCCTTCATGGTTGCCTCTGTGGTGTGGCCATGATAGAGGGCTCTAGGCTCTCTATGGTCAGGGAGACCTTGTCCAACAGCCATTGGAGGCGGAATCAAGGGGTCTTTTGTGAAAGTAACAATGCCCTAGACCAAACTATTTTGCCGTGTGGGAAATGGATTATGTATCAGACATTATATTTTTGTATTAGATATTTTATCTCATAAAATTTTTCATATAATAATTGTGCGTAAAGGTTGTTAGATTATTAATTAACCATGAATATGTATATCCGTTATACGTCATCAGAATATGTGATTCTTATAGTAAAACCGTAAAGCAAAGTGAATACAATTCTAAATTATCCCTAGTCATATATGAGATGTTTGAAAGATAAACATATTTGAAAATCTCAAATTATATATATAGTTACTAGTATGCTATTTGGATGATGATCACATTTTACTGATCATGGATATTGGATATCAATTCATTAATATAAATATATATTGGAGAACATATATTGGATCGACCCACTATGAGAATATACATGGTATATGTCATTAGTGTTTTCTCATCATCTAATGTATGAGTAGTCCTTTGACTTGAGGTCATCATAGATTTCTACATGTATATCTTCATACTTTGACATAGTCAAACGTTGTTTTTAACCAGATAATTTTAAAAGCTATGATCGGGTATTTAGTAAACCATGAGTTGGATTGTGAATGATCAAGATAGAATTTGTTACTCTCGGATACGAGAGAGATATCTCAAGTCCCCCTGATAAATTGAGACTGGAGGAAAACACACGGCCGTGTACGAAAGATTTAGCATGTGTTGTTAATATCTTTTAATTTATTCAGTCTAATTATAATTCAGGAAAGAGAATTGATCATAATAAGATAACATAAAACAATGCCTTATGATCAATATAAATATCGTTTAACAAAGGAACTAAACACATAATTGATGTATAGGTTATGATCACGTATCATTCATTTAATTTG
Organism: Juncus effusus; assembly: GCA_027726005.1. NCBI lineage: Eukaryota > Viridiplantae > Streptophyta > Magnoliopsida > Poales > Juncaceae > Juncus > Juncus effusus. Next base: position 5,188,597 of record CM050899.1, read on the forward strand.
GGTAATCATAACGTCGTACTAGAGGCTACTTATGATTTATAAACTTGAAGTTTATTGCCAATATTAAATGAACCTAAAGGGTCGCACACAAACAGAACTAACTCGGTTGGACACAGAAAATTAAAAGGAAGGTGAAGAGGTATGAGCATCAGATGCTATAAATAGATGAAGGGTTCGTCTGATTAGGTCAGAAGAATCAGACTACACCCTAGCTGCCTTTTGAGAGAGAGAGAGAGAGAGAGAGAGAGAAACCGGATCTGGTAATCTCGGTTTCTCAGAACAGTTCGCGTGTGGATATGTGTAGAGGGCGGTGCCGGAGTCGTAGCGCCTTTCTTGATCAAATCTGCAAGAGAAGCAGGGATATCGTTTGGAGACGAATCGCGAAGCCCTACAAACAGGATTAGCCGAATCCGAGGTATAAATAAGATTAATTTTTCTGATTTGATTGATAATACACGGATCCTTGGTTAAGAAACGGGTAAAATTTTAATTCCGCTTTGCATCTGTGATTACGTGTTTCCTTTCATTTTGAAGGATCATAAGGCGGAAGTGGGACTTTTACTCTTTGATTTGCAATTTCTGAGAATGTGACCTACATGGTCATAGTTGATGCAGTGATACGGGAATGGGCAGTCTAACACAACATGCCCTTCAGTGTAACAGTTCAAACATTTGTTGAACCATGGTTGTGCATTAGGGTTTGGTGGCAAAATGATGTTCATGGGTGTATTTTTCCTTTGCTCAAAGGTATCAACTATGGTGAGTCTAGTATTTGCCTTACTCTTTTTTTGATAATTCTTATTTTTCTTGTGGGCAGAAATCTGCTTTTGATTGTGTTTGTTCTTGAGTATTTCAAGAGATAGAGTTGCTATCTTGGTGAAATTTTTGCCTGTGGGTGTGAAGCCCTGGCCTTGGTGCATTTTGCGAGTTGGAGTGATGCTTAAATGAGAAGAGGAGTAAGCAGGCAATCTACTGGGAGACTGGCTATGCTGATTTCCTTCTTTGTTGCGAAAAAATTGTACTTGAGAGGATGATCCTCTGTATGAGTAGGTTTGCTGAGACATTGTTGTCTGTTTTGTGATTTTACTTTTGGTGTAAAGATTATGGGTAAAGAATGTAGAAGGGGGGGGGGGGTTGTGAACAGTATAGGGTCTTTTATGTATGCGTAGTAAGGGTTTCCAGCTAAGATGTTGGCTGGGGTGAATCCAATCGATGCTTTTGAGGGGGTTGAAAAAGTCTTCCTATAGTCAGGTGCCCTGAATTGATGTGATTTTCCTTTCTTTTGTATGAATTATTTGCTTTGATAATAGTACCATCCATCTCCAAGACAATTTAGTTTCCTTCTCCCCATTTGAGTTTGAGAAGACTGAAATCAAATCTTTTGGCTCTTAGTAACCTTGGCTTGTTTGACTTAGGCAAGGAAAGGTCTGCAATATCTTTTGCTTGGGTGAAGAAGCTTGTAAACTTAGCTTTGTTGCTGTGGTACTCTCCTAGAAAGAAGTATTTTCTCTGATGTAGATGGGTAATAGCTGTGTTGCTCTCCTAGAAAGAAGTATTTTCTTTCGATTTGATTGTCTTTTTACAAGCATCTTGTTGTATTGTATATGCATGGCAGGAGAATTAACTGACAAAAATATGTATCAGAAATTCAGGATTCCAGCTGATCATTCTTTTTGTCTCTTACTGCATTGATGGATCTGGCTGGAGATGAGATTTTTTTTGAACCAAACTATTGGATCATGCAGAAAACTAAAAATTTGTACAAAAAAAAAGTTCATTAAGACTTATTCAATAAAAGAGAGAATTCATTTTTATATGAATGCAGCTTATTATCATATAGATATATACTTATTACCCATGAATTTGAACTCTCACATATCCAGTATCTTAAACAATTTACTAACTGATTAGGATAAAAAGCTCGTTGAGAACAAAAAATAGATATGGGACTTTGTGGCTTTTTCATTCAATCCAAAAGTTTATATATAAAAATAAACAGTAATTCAATTAAAACAGAAATTCAGTTATAACAAAAAGTTATGCGCATGCGCAAGAAGCACAAAAATTTAATCGAGTAGTTTAATGGTCCATGTTTGGTTCAAGAGTCAGAAAATAAAAAAGCACTTTTTCAGAAAGATTTGAGGATGTTATGATGAAGAGCACCATAACCTCCATTTTTAGCAAATTTTGGGTCCATTTCATGCAAGCTTTTTTTATTAGTTAGGGTAGTGATATTTATAGGCAGCTGATTTATTATTAATAGGTTCAATTTATTGTTTTATTTATTCATTTATTTTTTTCAAGTATTCCTAGGTAGGAAAAAGGTTTTTTTTTTGTGGTTTGGGGGGGGGGTCATATGAATCAAATCAATTAATATTTACAAAAGAAAGAATTAAATATTTTGTTAAGGCACCTCATCCTGCACGACGGTGGTTTCCAATTGTGCAGCATGGTCTTTCGTTTTTTTCACGAAAAAACAGTATATAGAGGTAATAAACAATGTATAAAATTTAAAAAACAGTATCTAAGCTTTATTTTTTATAAATTGTATATAAGCAAACATTGAAAATAATATATAGAAAAAAATAATATACCGAAAAGCAGAAAAGTAATATATGCAAATTCCAAATAGTAAATAACGCACAAAAACAATATATATGTACAAATAGTGAAAGCAGCATATAGAAAAAATTAGTATGTTGAGAAAAGAAAAAACAACATATATAAATTCCATCACATTTTGGACGTGCTCTAGCTGGTCGTCGCGCTTTCACATTTCTTTTTCTTAATATCATCGTCACTTAATTAGTAGTGCTTTGTAGGACGTAAATCTTAAGTTTGAAATTTGCTGTGAAGATTTTCTTTTTCTTTCACCGAATTATATTTCGTTTAATATTCTAATCAGATAAAATATAAATTCGGTCCAAACCCAAAACTCCAGCTGGGTTAAAAGAGCCGAACCAAGCCCAAACAATTGAAAGGCATCAAGAGGATTTATACATAATCATTAAGAATCGCATCATTTTTTCTTTATAGGGATCAATTTTTAAGAGCTGAAAAGTTTCATTCAAAAAAAAAAATTTAAGAGATGAATATTTTTTTATATAGAGAGGGTTCATATGTCCTCCATATATATTCAAAAAAACTTAGCTTTGTCAAGTATTGAACCCACAACTTTCGGATTAGTGGGGTGATACCTTACCACTCTGATAGAGGTGGTTTGGCGAGAGCTGAAAAATTAACCAATGAATGATGTTTTTGAAATACATTTTCAAATTTTTCTTTTTTTCTCATCTTTCAACAGACATTTGATTAAACAAGTCCAATTCCCCCCCCCCCCCCCCCCCCCCACCCCCAAATTCTTCCATCCGCGGAAGTGGTTTTAAGAGGCCACGTCACCCCTATTTTGGGACCGTTGGATGGGGTGACGTGGTTCGATATGGACCGTTCGATCATTCAGATTTTCTGATATTTTATGGCGATTTATGTGTAGTTTATGTGCAATTAGATGGTGTAAGAATATGATTGGTTGAATTCGGTGTTCTGTCTTCTATCCTGATTTAGTGTGAAATGTCAAATCAAATATAATTAATTATTTTAAAAACTAAACTGTGTAACTTATGCGTTGTGAGTTATAATATCAATAACCACTAAATACTCGCTATACATAATTCATTCCTAAATAATAATAAAAAAAGAATGATTTATCAAAAAAAAAATTGGGTCCCATATGTCACTCTCTTTCTCTCTCCCTCAAATAAATAAATAGATTAATGATTTAAAAAAAAACAAAGTGGGCCCTCTCTTTCTCTCTCTCTCTCAAATAATTAAAAAAAAAAAAGAAAATAAATAAATCATTTTCCAAAAAAAAGAATGTGGGCTCCATGTGTCTCTCTCTGAGGTAATTTTTTCCCAACGTTTTCTTTCAAAATATGGTTTTTCAGTAGCCCAATTTTTTGTGAAAAAATGAAAAATAAAACAAGGATGATGAGATCTTTCATTCAAGATCTCAATTGTTATACTTTCGAACGCGTCATTATGTTTTCTCATAATGACTTTCAATATCCCGTGTCTTCAATCGACTGGATTGAATATCACCATATCAGATGGCATTATGACTCATTCCTAAATAAAAATAAAAAAATAATGATTTATCAAAAAAAAAATTGTGGGTCTCATATGTCACTCTCTTTCTCTCTCCCTCAAATAAATAAAAAAATAGATTAATAATTTTCACAAAAAAAAATTTGTGAGCCCTCTCTTTCTCTCTCTCCCTCAAATAATTAAAAAATAAATAAATAAATAAATAAATTATTTTCAAAAAAAAAAAGAATGTGGGCTCCATGTGTCTCTATCTCTCTCAGGTAATTTTTTCCCAACGTTTTCTTTCAAAATATGACTTTTCAGTAGCTCAATATTTTGTGAAAAAAATGAAAAATATAACAAGGATGATGAGATTTTTCATTCAAGATCTCAATTGTTATACTTTCGAACGCACCATTATATTTTCTCATAATGACTTTCAATATCTCGTGTCTTCAATCGACTGGATTGAATATCACCATGTCAGATGGCAAAATAAAAAAAAATAATGATTTATAAAATAAATAAAAAATGTCGGTCCCATGTGTCACTCTCTTTCTCAATCCCTCAAGTAAATAAAAAAAAAATAGATTAATAATTTTCACAAAAACAAATGTTGGCCCTCTCTTTCTCTCTCCCTCAAATAATTAAAAAAAAAAGAAAATAAATAAATCATTTTCCAAAAAAAAGGAATGTGGGCTCCATGTGTGTGTCTCTCTCAAGTAATTTTTTTCCAATGTTTTCTTTCAAAATATTGTTTTTCAATAGCTCAATTTTTTGTGAAAAAATGAAAAATATAACAAGGATGATGAGATCTTTCATTCAAGACCTCAATTGTTATACTTTCGAACGCACCATTATATTTTCTCATAATGACTTTCAATATCTTGTGTCTTCAATCGACTGGATTGAATATCACCATTATACGAATTAATTGCTGTGAAAATAATGATGAAATTTTAATCAATTTATAAAAATATTTTTTTGTACTTTATTTTTTTTTAAATATCGCATCGATGAGAAAACAAAGTTCAAATTTGTTGAATTATAATTTTATGTCAGTATTACATATTTTTTATTATGACTTGTATAAATCTTATTTGATTCAGAGATAATTTCTAACAAAAATATGAATTATTCATTGTTTATTCTGTTATAAGTTGTTTCTTGAGATAATTTATATAGACTTTTTATGATTATTAATTCATAAGATAAATTTAATGTGTTAATTATTAAACAATAAAAATGATAAAAATCGCAGCGGAGTGCGGAAATTTACCTAGTAAAACAAATTCCATGAAAAGGCCATCACCATTAATGCAAACACTTTTCTTGCAAAAGAAAAATAGCGCCATTTTTGTAATACAAAAAGAAGAGGTTTAATAAAAACTCAAATTCATCTAACTTGTTAGGTAATGACCCGTGACCCGAAACCCAAATTGACTCGAACCAGAATTGACCCGATCCGCCCGTTTGCCACCTACAGATACTTGACACTAGGGGTGTACAACAAATTTACAAATCCGCCCGACCCGACCCTTTTTTACGGGTTTTAAAGTTATTGGGTTGGGTTTGGGTTTAAATTTTGAAAAACCCGTATTAATCCGACCCAACCGTAATTCATATAAGTAATATTTTTTTAATAAATTACCATTAAATAATTGCACAAATGCCAAAGCTGTCATTCCACATTGAAAATAAATTTTATCATGTATGAAAAATGTTAAAATATATTTATTTTATTTTCTTTTGTCCCTCCATAATATTTTGTTTACTTAGTTATAAACTTAACAAAAAAAAGCATGTTATGTACAATATTCTTGATAGAATTGATTCAGATTGCATAAACACAATTACAAATATATTTATTTTATTATAAATGCTTAGTTTTTTTAATATGATTTAGTTTATGCAGATTTGTATATGTTAAATATCATAATTTACATTTAGTCCATCATATGTTACATAACCTTCATCTAATCAAAAACTCAAAACCCGATCAACCCGATCAACCCGACCAGAAAAAATATTGTCGCGTTGGGTGGGTTTTCGAAGTATTATGAGTTGGGTCGGGTTGAAAATACTAAACCCGCTATAATTGAGTTGGGTCATAATTTTAGCCGTAACCCGCCCAACCCAAGCCGTGTACACCCCAAGAATTTCCTTGTTTCCAATCCTACAAATATCATTTGCAATGTTACAAAACATAAATCTTTATTCAGAACTTAGTTATTTCTCCTCCCAAACAAGCAGAAGTCCATTTTTGGTACCAAAGCAAAGGTAAAAACACTCAAAGTTCAGACTATTAATTATGGAAACAGATTATAACAAATAAAAAACACTCGCATAATCCCAAAATCATCTCTCCGTGATTCCTTCTCAAAACTCCAATGCTAACAGCCATCTCTCCACCATCTCATTATAAGCCCCTACAAAAAAAAAAATTACAAAAAGCACGAAACATTTAAAAAACAATCCAAACAAAAAAAAACCCATACCTAAATCAATTCTCCTCCTCTAATTCCTCTCACACCATTCTCTCGCGTTTTGAAACATCATCAACCAAGGACTCGGCCCGGCCTTCTCAACCGCCCACTCCTTAGGAAACCAAGGAAATTGCCACATCATAAAACACCTCTCAGGATGCGGCATCATCGCCAGGTGGCGGCCATCCGGTGAGCAGATCGCCGCGATCCCGTCCGGCGACCCGTTCGGGTTGAACGGGTACAAACCCGTTTCCTTTCCCTCATCATCACAATACCTTATCGGAGCCAAACCCGTTTGTAAAACCCGATCCAATATGGTTTTATCGGGGAAGTAAGCTCTGCCTTCTCCGTGTGCGGCCCAAACCCCCAAACTGGAGCCCTCCATTTCTTTGAACATTATCGCGGGCGACTTGTTTATTTTTACGGAGGTGAATCTACACTCGAACCGGCCCGACTCATTATGAATAAATCTCGGTTGCATAATATCATTATTAGTACTATTATTTTCGGTATTAAAACCGGGTATCCAGCCTAATAAGGCCATCAATTGGCACCCGTTACATACACCAAGACTGAACGTATCTTCCCTGTTATAAAACTCCTCGAATTGTTTCAGAATATTTTCGTTGAATTTAATTCCGGCGGACCAACCTTTTGCGGAATCCAATACGTCGGCATAACTGAACCCACCGACAAACGCGATTCCGCGGAATTGCAATAGCGAAATTTCAGAGTTTAATAAATCGGACATTGTTATATCCCACGGCTCGAATCCGGCCGCGTGAAAGGCCGCACTCATTTCCCTGTCTCCATTGCTTCCTTCTTCACGAATTATCGCGATTTTGGGTTTCGAATTTGAGGTTAAAAAATTAGGGTTTGTGGATTTAGGGGTGAATGAGAGAGACCAATTCGGGGTTTTTCGCGATTTCAACCCTTGTTGCTCTAAATCCACGCATTTTTCCAAGCGTTGTAGTTTTTCCAATTGGAAGCTTGTTTCTTCCCACAAATCTCTTAAATACGATGTATCTTCTTTCAATTGGAGCTCTCCATCAATGGAGAGGTTTACAACTGGAGAGGATTTGACTCTCCCAATTACTTCCCCTAAAACCCCAAATTCCTCAAATTTCCCCAAAACCCTATCCAAATCCGCCTCATTTACCTCCAAAACCAACCCTAATTCCTCCGCGAAAAGTGTCTCAAAAGCCCCAAATCCGTTCGATTTCAAATCCAAATCGAGCCCCAAATTACCCCCAAACGCCATTTCAAGCACACAAACAATTAATCCCCCATCACTAGCATCATGTCCAGCCGAAATTAATTTCGCCCCAATTAATTCCTGAATTACCTCAAAAGCCCTCTTAAAATACGCCACATCATCCATATCAGGACACTCGCAACCCGTTTGATCAAATGCCTGAGCCAAAGCCGAGCCTCCTAACCTCCTTTTCCCTTTTCCCAAGTCAATATGCAATAAAACCCCAGAATTTCCCAATTTCAAATCCGGCGTGACGGTAAGCGTTATATCAGGACAGGTGACATAAGCTGAAATTACCAAATTGCCCGGCGCTTTTACCACCTCATTATTCGCGCGAGCCGCCATTGAGAGACTATCTTTTCCACCATCAATCGCGATACCTAATTCAATCATGCAATCAGATAAACTCATCGCCGCATCGTACATGTCAGCACCTTCACCGTCCAATTTCGCTGCGTACATCCAATTACCACTTGCTTTAACATCGCTTAACGCCGAGACCTTCGCCCAGACTAAATTGGTCAAAGCTTCTCCAATGGATAACCTAGCCATTGATTTAGGGTTTAGCAAACCCTTAATAGGCTGCTCGCCGATCGAGCAAGCGCCACCTGTCAGGTTGGTGTAGCTCTGCGCTATGACCGCCACGTCAGCAAGAGGCAACTGGAGAGGTCCAGTGGTTTGCTGCTGTGCGACTAAGCCTGTAACGCACCGGTCAACTTTGGTGGTCAAGAACCGTTTTGAGCAGACCGACGGTAAACTCAAAACCCGTTTGAGAGCCTGTAATAGCGTGACACCTGGCGCGATATCTAACGGGTCTAGAACCTTCTCGACCCGTTCGAACTCGAATTTCTTCTGAGGCATGTCGCCTAAAACCTTCTCCAACTCCAAATCCTCGACCGGATTCGGCAAAGGCAAGTTTCTCTCTCTAGCCTTCTCAATCTCCAACCCGTCGATCAAAACGATCTTACCACTGCCATTAATGGCCCCAATTACAGCCATGGAAACCCTCTCTCTCTCACAGATCCCCTCCAAAACGGCCCTGTCTCTCTCTCTAATAAGCAAGGCGTCCTGCTCCTGATACTCGGCCCCCCAAATTTCCAAAACCGACAACGTCTCATCCCCAACCCTAATTTCCCTTACATCGATTTCCGCGCCCTTAGGATATATTATCTCCTTCACAACATTACAATTCCCGCCGGCTCCTTGATCATGAATGCTCACAATAGGGTTTCTTTCACCCATTTCAGCACAGGCTCTGACAACCCTGTATAATTTCTGCGCCATCTCAGCGTCGCCTCGCTGTACCGCGTTGAAGTCCAGCTCAGCGTCGTTCGTACCGCTCACCATGCTAGATGCCGCTCCGCCCCCCATTCCGATTCTATAAGCAGGCCCCCCGATTTTCACCACCAACATTCCGATTTCGCCCTCGTACTTCTCTATATGCTCATGGTCTATCAAACCTATACCAGCGCTGAACATAATCGGTTTCAACCACTCTCTCCTCTCGCCACCTGGCAGCCTCGAACCAAAAGTCCTCGTAAAACCCTGAATCATCGGCTCCCCGAATTTATTTCCGTAATCGCTCGCCCCGTTACTCGCATTAATCAATATCTCCAAAGGGGACGCTAAATTGGACGGATAATCGAACGAATTATCTTCCCAAGGGGCAAATGAATTTTCCAATTTGAGATTTCCAACGCAGTATCCGGACGTGGAGGCGACCACGAAGGAGCCTCGGCCGGTCGCGTGAGTGTCTCTTATTCTCCCACCCGCTCCGGTTTCCGCGCCGGGATAAGGCGCGACCGCGCAAGGAAAATTGTGCGTTTCGGCCGTAAATAGAATATCCATTTGTTTCGATGTGGGTTTTAGTTGGGACGGCTTGGAGGGCGAAGTGGGCTGGAGTTTGGTGATTCCATACCCTCTTATTGCGCTCGAGTTGTCATTGAATCCGATCGTGGAGTTGTTAGGGTTTGCTTTTAGGGTTTCCTTCACGATTTGGAATAGGGTTTTCGGCATCGGCTGACCGTCGATGATTAGTTGACCGTTGAAGAACCAATGGCGGCTATGTTCCGAGTTTGATTGCGCGATGTCGAAAAGCTCGACGGTCGTAGGGTTTCTTTTAATATCGTCCTTGAATAATGAGGTGTAGTATTTTATGTCTTGCTCGTCAAAAGCGAGGCCCATTTTGAGGTTTATTTCCTCCAAAGCTCGGCTTCCTTGTTCCAAAACTGGTACGATTGAGACCGGTTCCGGTACCGCGTCGGTGCGGAAGGACTGTAACTTTTTTGGGTAGACACATTCCGTCATTCTGTCGTGGACCATTGAGGCAAATTCTGTCAGTTGGGATTCTTCTAGAAGGTTAGAACCGGGTTTTAAATAGAGGAGGTATCGACTGGACCTCTCCAGTCGGTTTACCTCGGTTAAATTGCAGGAATTGCAAATGGACACGGCGTTTGTGGACCAGGCTGTGGTGAATGACATGCGGGGCCCAACTTCTACTATGTGGTGCGAGGAATTATTAGGGTTTTGGGCGGTTGTTTCTCTCTCTAGAAAGCTCGAGGCGTCGAGGTTTTCAGGCTCGTAGGTCTCACGCAAGAGCCATTTTAGGGTTTCGAGCTTTTCGGAGGAGAGAGGGCGAGAGAGGCCGATGTTGAAGCATTGCTCTGTTTTGAGGGCAATTACGTTTGGAGATATTTTGGCTTCGATTTTTTTCAACAGTTCGGAGTTTGCGGATTCTTGGAGGAATGGGATCCGGTAGAAATGGATTAGGGTTTGAGGTGGGGTTTGAGAGGGGATTGGTGAATCTTGTTTTGCTAGTGGACTGTCTGAGTAATTCGAGACCACTGCTTTTGGTGAGGCATTTTGTCGAACGGTTAGTGGGAGGAGGTGTTGGAGAGGGAAAAAACAGCGTTTCGATTGGTTTTTCTTTTTTAGAGAAAGAGTGTAGGGTTTATGGAATCCCTGGAAGATAATTGAGAGAAAATTTATGGATTTATTGATGAGAAAGCATAGAGAGAAATTGGCATTGAGAGATAGGCTGAGAGAAATTGTACCTTATTAGTTGAGAAAGCTTGAGGCTTTAATAGGTTTGTCGCCATGGATTCTCCAACGGAGGCCATTGATTAAATATTAATTAGAATAATCAGACAGGATGAACTGTGAAGCAGAAAATTGAGATTAAATTAGGAAAAATTATAGCAAAAAATCAAACTAATATTTCATGAATCAGCAAAATATCAAAATTTTCAGCATATAAAAAGAGAAAAAGTAGTATATTGGGGCATAAAAGTTGAAACAATCAATCAACGAAAAATCAAGAGCAATACAAGGAAAAGACTGAAACAAACAAAAACCTCAAACTCAATCGCAAAACCCACGAAAACCAACTTAAACCCTTCCCATACTCTCACTGTTAAGATATGATAAGAAGAAAAAGGAATTAAAAGGAAGGAGCATACTAAGAGAGAAGAGCGTGAGCACGAGCCGCCGGCACTGAAGAAGAAAGAGAGAGTGACACTACTGAACGATATTCGCTGAGAGAGAATAATGTTTGGGGATTTTTTGTTGGTCTTTTTGGTGCAGCGAATCAACGCTTATATATGGGTATGTATGAATTAGGGTTGGTTCTTAATAAATTCTGGTGTAGATTCTTATCCGGCTCCAAACTGAGTTCTAAATCCGATTTGGTCAGGGTCTATGTTACACCGATATGAATACGGGTATCATATCCGATACGATACGATATGGATACGGTGATACAGTAAATCTCAAAAAAAATCTAGAATACGGATACGGCAATTTTATATATTTTTTATTATTTGTTAATTATATTTAAATATTTAATTAAGTTATATATATTTACATATTATAATTTGATATAGAAGATACTAAAATTTTATTATTATTGAAATATCTTGATGCATAATATTTATTTGTTATCATTAGTTAAAAGATTAGATATTTTATTAATTTTGTATATATTATCCAGTGTTGCAAAAAGCGTGCTATAGCGCTAATATAGTGCGATATAGCGTATTCTGGACTGCTCAATGCTGCGACGTTGCGGTTTTAATGCGCTATTGCGACTTCCGAAGCTACAACGATATAGCGGCCCGATATATCGTGAAGCTGTGTGTTGTAGCGTCCCAAAACAATAATATTGCACAATTTCATTTCTTTGAACTTTTTATTGATTTTTTTGGGTTGGGCTCACATTTGTGAACTTTTTATTGTTTGCTGGGCTCATTTGTAATTTATATTTTAGGCTTGTTTTGTCAAAATTAGTTTTAATGAATAAAATAACACCAGGATAATGCTCGCGCTTCGCTGCAATATTTAAATTTGTTATTCACGAGTGGGTGTCTCGCTCCGTTTCAGACCTAACAGTTTTATCGGAAATGGTAAAAATAATAGACATATATTTCATAGTTTAGCAGCATAATTTTTAATTTTGTAGCTAATTTTTTTTTAAATATTGAACACGGCAGATTTACATGATATTTACTATTATGATCATCTTGGTTAATGCATGTTTCTAATTTAAGATAAATTCAAATATGAATATTACTATATTCATGTTATTTTTTTTTTCTATCACAATTATGTTATTTTATAACATTTTTGTATTAAATGTGAAAAATAATATTTTATCACTCGTGATTTAAATCTTAAAAATAACAACATGTTGATAAACATGAAATTTGTTGGACAACTAATAAATTGAGATTTTGCAATCTTTTACATATGTATTTTAGTAGGACTCTTTTGTCATGTACTATACCTTTAAATTTAAGGTGTATATATGATATTTTTAGATTATACGCTCCTTTAATGGAAAATGTTATTAGTATTCAGCTCTTTGTTTAGCACAATACTCAATATTTGTTGAGTAGGCATGAAAAGAATAATTTATTTAGATTTCTCATTTTATAGGGTATACATGATATTTTAGCCTCTTTTCAAATATAACTTGGATCATTGTTGTGAATATAAATTATTTAATTAGGATATATCAATTATAATTTAATTTGTATTGTTTATAACAACTCTAGCTCTTTTATCATGTACTATACGTTTAAATTTAAGGTGTATATATGATATTTTTAGATTATATGCTCAATTAAAGGAAAATATTGTCAATATTCAGCTCTTTTTTTAGCGCAATACTCAATATTTGTCGAGTAGGCATGAAAAAAATAATTTATTTAGATTTGTTATTTTATAGTGTATACATGATATTTTAGCCTCTTTTCAAATATAATTTGGATCATTGTTGTAAATATAAATTATTTAATTAGGATGTATCAATTATAATTTAATTTGTATTGTTTATAACAACTCATACTATTATTAAAATATGATCATCAAGTTATTACTAATAATTTTCGGAATTTTAAGACCATAATTATTGAAGAATATGACTAACCACGCAATACTTAATTAATAAATGCATAATGATTTTAAATTATATGATTAAAAGTAAGATATTTATTTTGGTTGTAAATGAAATCATATCTTAAACATATATATATATATATATATATATATATATATATATATATATATATATATATATATATATGTGACATTAATACTTTTAATATTTTTTTGAGAAATTTGATATTTATCTTTTTGATTAATAACATATATAATTATTATATGTAAGAGACATAACAAAAACTCTAGGATCTCCCCTCCAAAGAGCCAAGCCCCAAATACTAAATATCGTTTTCGTTTCGTATTTCCAACAAGAATTGTTTTATATGATTGATGTTTTCATAATAAATATATAACTTCTCAGTACATTATATTATAGAGATTTGATGCTGCACAACGGGGATTTTCCTGTGCAACACAACCTTTCTTTTTTTTCTTTTTTCGCGAGAATAGTATATTCGAAAACAGTGAAAAATAATATATATATATATATATATATATATATATATAGAAAAATAATATATTGAAAAGCGGGAAACCATTATATATAGAAATTTCAAACAGTATAAAAAAAAAATAGTATATGAAAAGTGGAATAATATATACAAAATTTCGTCGGGTTTTGGGCGGGCTCAAGTCTGTCACGCTTTCAGATTTTCCTATATTATAACAGGACCTAATATATCACTCATGTTATATCACTCCTTAATCATGACCGTTTGATTCTCACTCCCATTATCACTCCTTAATCACGAGGCCATCACGACGACGATCTCGCTCCGAACACTCGCGACAGAAGCGACAAAGATGGAGAGGTTTTTTCCAGTTGAAGGATTGTTGCGGCAATATATATACAGAACTTATATAACAAAGAAACAATATATATTGTATTATGAGAAATGGAAAACATTAAAATATAAGAGTATATAGATTGGCTATAACAATATTTAATTCAGACAACAACAATATATATCGGTACTCGAACAATACTATAATATAATAAAAACAGTATATAGATATAATATAACAATATATAATTAAGAAAAAAATATTATATATATACAACAATATTTAATTCAGACAAACCAGTATATATATTAGTGCCCAAACAATAATATCATCTAACAAAAACATAAATAAATATGATATCACACTTGCATATATATATATGGGGGCGGATCCCTTGACATCATTCTTTGACTCCCAAATATGACTCTATTTTTGGACCTTTGGATCAAATATGATGAAAGGCTGAGATTAATTACTAAAATTTCTCTGCCCAAGCCTCTGCCCGTTTCCTTACTCTGCCCAAGCCTCTTTCTCTCTCCTTCTTTCTCCTCTCTTCGATACAGAAATTATCTACCCACACCTCGTTCTCTCTCCTTTCTCCTCTTCTCTCTTCAATACAGAATTGAGATCGCTATGCCATGTCTCTTTCCTCCTCTCGTCTCACGCTTCTCTCTCTCTCTCTCTCTCTCTCTCTCTCTCTCTCTCTCTCTAGCACTGTCTCTCACACGACAGACTTAGGCGAGATTGACGGCACACACAACCGTAGAAAAGAAGACAGAAGGCCTCACTTCTGTGCCTCGTATCCGCCAGTATCAGATGACGCAGAAAAAACTCCTACATTATCATCTGAAGGAAAAGGAAAATTGAAACGGTTAATTGTTTTATTCTAGTATCTAGTTTTATTTTTTTAATTCAGTAATTGAAGTTGTTAAAGTACTTATTTAGGGGTAATTCGGGTTTATTTGAATTGAGTTGGGTTTAATTAATTAGAGTTTAATTGAGGGTAGTTAGGGTTTATATTAACTCCATCTTGGAGCTAATTGCCTAAATTTGCCCCAATTATACCTCATATCGTTCTCAATTTTTCATTTATGCACCAATAAAACAATCTCAAATTGTGCACTTATGATGTAATAGGACACTGAAGTTATATGTAGAATTATATACTTGTCTTTATTAGTATAAACTGTAAAACTGGTAAGAAGCACTAATGTATGGTTATTTTTTGTTTCTTTCCGAATTATTTCCATATCATTTTTTTAATTTTTCTTCTCCTTTCATGTATGCAGATGGGATAGGCTCAAGAAGCACAAGACATACATACTTCATCACATGGATTCCAATTGTACGTAGAACATGTCAAGTAGTGAAATTGTATAAAAATTATATTTGACATTTGATGTCGAAATTGAGATTTGTTTAGGGTTATATGTATTGAATTTGTGTATATATGTAATTAGTACTTGTATAATATCTGACGAGTGAATAGTATATATTGTTTTGAAGTTGTGTAATTGGTGATATTTGAAATTGATGATGAAATTTGGTATGGTTTAATAACTATTGTGTTTTAATTGGCATTGCAATTGGATTGTATTTGGTTCTAAATTAATGGTATTATGATTTTTATATGAAATGATAGCTGTACATTTTTTTAACTTGAATTTGAATTGAGATTATACATAAATGATATTGATATTTTCAAGCTGATATGAGTATGAGAAGTTTATATATTAAATTTACACACTTTGATGATTTATACAATAAACTTACAATTAATTCAATTAAGTATACTATCTATCACATAAAATGCCTTCATATATATAACTTTCGTATATATTACAAATAAGGTCATTGGTACCATTTTGGTACCACTCCTTAAAAATGAATTCAATACACACACAGACAAAAAAAAAAACGATTCAATACATACACACTTATTCATTCAATTTACACAATTCAATTTATTCATCCATACACCCAATTCTTTTATTCATTCGTTCAATCATATACACCCATTTACAAATACAATCCGTTTGCATCGACAGAACCCTAAACCGAACACAAACCTTAACACTAACCCTAATCCCTAAAACCCTAATCTTAACCTAACTCTGGAACCTAACTGTAACCAAAACCGGCCCAAACTGCACAAAACTGCCACAAACAATCTAGAAAACAACCCTGAACCTGGTGAGAAAACAGCTCCGATCAAGCCCTAAACCAATACCTCAATTAACTTTCTAATGCCCTTCAATTCTAATGCAAAAATCAGACACAAAATATCAACTTTCAAACAGAACAACATCAGTCTCGTACTAGCCCTCATTCACAATCGGTACCCAACCAGCCCCACAACAGCCTCGAAATCCATTCAAAATCAGTCGCAAAACTGAAACAAAACGGTCCACTTTACTGCTCAAAATTCCAACCATGAAATCCACAGAAATCAGTCAAATACCTCCTTTCTTTTCCCTTCATAAAGCATATTGTGAGCATCCTTCTAATCCCTTTTTCTTTTCCATCACTAGTACTCTTGTATTTTAGCCTATTAATTGCAAATAAAATAGAATATATTAATGCAACTAACTTCAAAAAAATTATAACTTAAAACAAATCAAAATTAGCCTTAATCGCTAATTATCTTTAAGGGCCCCAAATTAAATCCAATTAGTCTCAATTAAGCAGCAAATTAAGGATAATTGTGTAACAAATAATCTCAAATAAGATGTAATAACCACAACTCAATTCAAATAAATCGTAATTACTCTCAAATGCGACAGAATCAGAGCTGATTATCCTAAATAAGTACTTAAACATCTTCAATTACCGACTAAAAAGAGATACTAGACACTAGAAAAAAAATCACTAACCTTTTTATTTATTTTTTTCCTTTACCTTCAGTTGAGACTGAAGCCAATTCTTTTTCTGCGTCGTCTAGTTCTGTCAGACATGAGGCAAGAAGAGGTGAAGGGTTTACGCTTGCGCCATCTGCTTAAGGAGCGGAGGGAGAAAAAGACGGAGAGAGGAGAGACGGAGCCGCCTGGGCCCTGGTTCGAGCTCTAGGTGCGAGATCCGTTTAGTTCGAACAGAGAGGAGAGAGATAGAATAGAGCTAGAGCAAGAGAGAGGGGGGAGAGAGCTCGGGCAGGGGCAGGGGAGAGAGAGGGGGTTGTGCTATGGGCAGGTGCGGCTTTCTTTGATTTAATCATATCCATCCATCCATCCAGTTTGATCCAAGGGTCTAAAAATAGAGTCATAGATGGGAGTCAAAATAAGATGTGAATGGATCCGCCCCTATATATATATATAAGTGTGATATAACAATATATATTTAGTAAAAACAATATATATATATATATATATATATATATATATATATATATATATATTTGATAAATATTGGACGAATGAATCTCGCAGACAACACATGTGCAGCAACACGCTTGAAGAAAGAAAACCAAAATAGACCAAAATGAATCTCTTGAACAATGACGCAAACTGAGATAGTATTGGTAAGCATCGTTCATAGCCGAAACATAAAGGTTTTTTGAGCCGCTGCTTGTTATAAAGAAGTTCTTTTTCTTTGTTTCTGTCCGTTCCGAAAGGATCCCCTCACTCTTCGCTTCGCAGCCCATCAAGCAGTAATTACTGCGCACTTACGCCGGACAGTATAGTAAGGAAGAGCCCAGAACGAGAGAGGAAAGCCTAGCCTTTAGGCACCCAAACTCGGAAAGCGAGTCTTCCTTCCTACCCAGCGAGCCAAAAGGCTCGTCTTCCTACTGCATTTTGAATTTGCTTACAACACGTCGGGCCAGTGACCGAGGATATGCTTTGTCCCGCCTCTAACCGGGCTTTGATTTCTGAGACTAAAGCGAAGCGTGATTTAAACGACCAGGTACAGCATCACATTTGACACCTCCCGAAATCATTTCATTCTTGCTGGATCCCTTTCTTCTTCGGAGGTGCGTGCGGAATCCCTCAATCTAATATAGGCTTCCTTTGTTCTAATCCAAATGGATAACCGCTTTTCAAATGTGCTAATCGCCGCGTGAGCGAATTTGATGCATCCCCTACTCCCTTTTTCCCCTTTGACTAGTCACATAAGTAGATTATTTTGATCATTTGGTTAATGTGTACGGAGCCCCATTCCCTCTCCCCGTACCCAGCCGACTTTTTACAACGTGGGGGGAAGCGCGGAGGCTTTCCACTCCTCTATCTAATGCGGCGGACTTCGAGTCCGGCGCTTTCTCGCGTCTCGGCACTTGAAGGATCACATTGTGTAACCAGACAGACTGGTGGCTATAAGTTCTGACTCTCATGACCCTCGGGAGGAAAGAAAGCATTTGCTCGCGTCATAGAAGAAAAGAGCAATGAGAAGAAAAAGTGAAAGATGTCGGCAGAAGTTCTGCACAACGGACCCAGCCATCGTGATTTAGGAGTGATATAGCATGAATGGAGCTTCTTTTTCATTCAAATTCCCAATTGCATACTTCCATGCGATTGCTTCAACAAGAAGACGAACTAACGCAATTGAAGTATGTATCGACGGTGATGAAGAAAAAAGGAAACACACTGATAAAGCTAAAATCTTACATAGATATTTTGTAGATTTGTTGGGGAGAGAGGGCGAACAGAGAAATAATCCCATAAATCTAGCAGAAATTTATGGAGATACGCCACCACGACAGGAATTCCTTTCTTCGCCAATTACCGAATCTGATTTGAAACACGCGCTTAACAAATGGGGGAAAAATAAGGCGCCCAGTCCGGATGGATTTACCGGAGAATTTTACAAGTTCTGTTGGGAGATCGTGGGACAAGATATGCTTATGATTATCAATGGGGTCAGGGACGGATGTTTTCAGTTCGAACATTTAGCAGACACCTTTATTGTCTTAATACCGAAAAAGGATGATGTCAAAGAAGTCAAGGATTTTAGGCCGATAAGTCTCATACACGCAGTTCAAAAACTATTGTCCAAAGTAATCGCGATGAGATTGGAACCGATCATGCATGACCTAACCGACATAGCACAATCCGCTTCTGTGAAGGAGAGGCAAATCACGGATAGTTACGCATATGTACAAGAGATTCTGTTCCAATGTAAGAAAGCAAGGAGGCCGGGGCTAGTTCTCAAGGCGAATATCTTCAAGGCATTTGACTATGTCAGCTAGGTCGGTCTTAAAGCGATATTGGAAGCGTGGGGATTCTCTGAAAATGACATTTGCTGTATTACACAAGGGATTTTACCGAGATTCTCAAAAATACTTCTGAATGGAATACCTGGCAAAAGTGTCAGGCTGAGGAAAGGACTGAGGCAAGGGGACCCGACATCACCTGCACTATTCATTCTGGTCATGGATCTATATGTCTGTGTTCTCCAACGTGCCAGTTCACAGCAAATCCTTCGGCCACCCATTTCAAATATCAGGAATTGTATCTTGTTTGCCGGCGATGTTATGATTTTCTTGGAACTCTCTCAGCAACACGCGATTATAATCAAAGAGACCCTGCAGGCTGTGGGCACTACGACGGGGGGTTCTTGATAAATTATTAGAAATCTTTCTTAACCCCGATAGGTACGCTCCAGCAGGTTCCACAAGATATCTCTCAAATTATGGGGTGTGAGGTGAAGAGCCTACCGATTACTTATTTGGGGCTTGATAAATCAATTCCAAAAGCCGCCTTGATTCCTTGGATTGAGCGGTTAAACAACCGTCTGAGCGGATGAAAATTAATTATGTTATTCACGGCGGGGAGGATGATACTGATTAAGGCAGGCATGGAAGGTAATTTGGTATACTTCATGTCCGTATGCAAATTACCGATGTGGTTTATCAAGACGGTGGATAAATTAAGAAGGAATTTCCTATGGAAAGGGAACAAGGAAGGATCCAAAGGTCTCTTGCTTATTAATTAGAAATCGGTATGTCTACCGAAAGAAGTCGGTGGGTTAGGCCTAGCCGATCTCACCGCAAGAAATGACGCTCTACTCACAAAGTGGTTTTGGAAAAGAGTCAAGAATGAACCATCGTTATTCAAGGAGGTAGCATCCTTATTCTACGGTCATTTCTTGGATCTCTTACCCCCGCAGTATTCTCCGAGAGCTTCAAGGTTGTGCCTTGCGGCCATTAGGACAAAACCGGTTTTCTCAGCGGCGGCAAAAGTAACCATCGGTGACGGAAGGGACATCCCGCTCTGGTTTTCAAATTGGGCCTTCGGGATCAAGGCATACAATATGGGAGAGTTATTCTCCCACGCTCTAAGTCCGAAAATTTC
This sequence comes from Juncus effusus, assembly GCA_027726005.1. Classification (NCBI taxonomy): domain Eukaryota; kingdom Viridiplantae; phylum Streptophyta; class Magnoliopsida; order Poales; family Juncaceae; genus Juncus; species Juncus effusus. The sequence goes on from CM050899.1 coordinate 5,208,927, forward strand.
AATTCTTGAGTTCTTCACACAACCTGATCCGCTCGCTTTGTTTAGACCGTTGGACGCTCAACTGCAGTTGTAGTTAACCTTACTATTGCAAGAGGTTGCAGAAGCGATCCAGCCGCATGAGAGGGATACGGTTACTTGGTCCTGGGAGAATAACGGAAATTTCTCAACGAGATCGGTATACAATACCATCATAAAAGGGGGTAAGACGGTCCCGGCTTGGCACAAATTATGGAAACTTAAAATACCCCCCAAGATAAGGTGCTTCCTTTGGAAAATGGCACGCTCAATTCTCCTTACTCATGATTTACTCATCAAGAGGGGATGGATGTTGCCTTCTATTTGCCCTCTGTGCAAAAGGGATGGTGAAAATGCGGAGCATATTCTCCTAGCATATCCATTTTCACAACAAGTATGGTCGGTTTGGGAAGCCGAAGGAAGGATTGATAGTAGAAATGTCGTTAGAGCCTTCAATGAGAATGGGAAGCTATCATCAGAATCATGTGTTCTGTTGTTCCAAATTTAGAAGGAGAGGTGCAATAGAATTTTTTCTGATAGTGCACGTTCACCCGAAGTACTATGTTGCGTCACAAACGCAGAGGTAGAATGTTGGGAAAAAATAAAATAGCATAACCGGGGGGAGGGGGTGCTTGCAACATTCAACGAGGTGTGCTTTTTCTTTATTTTTATTATGTATTTTTTTTTTAAATTTTTGTAATCTGGTTTCTAAGATTTAATGAAAATCAATGAGTACTGGATTGACCCGTCTCATTTTCGTCAAAAAAAAAAAAAATTCCCAATTGCAAAAGTTTGCACCACAATAAATTTCAGAGAATACACACTTCGAGGCTTTTCTTTTCTTTTGTTTTCTTAGGGCGATATAGGTTGGCCAAACCGCCATTTTCCCCAAACAGTAACAGTAGCGCGCGTAAAATTAAAAGAGAGAAGAAGAAATCTAAGAAGAGAGTCCTTAAGTATCGGTGAATTAGAGAAAATTTCGTAAATTAATGGATCCGAATCGGCATAGAAGAGTCTCCATCAAAGCTCAACATCCCAATTGGAAAGATGAGGTGTTATTGCTTTGTTTTTTCTTCGATTAATCCCCTCTTATTTTCAATCTGATGATTTCGGTCCTTTTAATACGGTGTTATTTTGGTTCTATTACTGTGATTTGTGCCTATTTGATTTGAATGGTTTTTGTTTTTTTACGTAACATTAGTTCCACATAAAACAGTAGCTTATTGGTTTCTTACTGTAGAAATTAGCGAAATACGTGATTGAATTTATATGAGCTGGCGTAAGACAGTAATAAAATCTAACAAAACCTCAGTATCCCATTTAGTCTGCATTTTTACCATTTTTATCCTTCTCAATTAGATTTTTTATGATTTGGGCCTGTTTAGATACATGCCTTTTCATTGTAGTTCTAGCAATTTTGCCCTAATAATGAAGCAAACTTGGGTTCACTTTTTCATAGATTGGATCATTTGATTGTAGCAATTCTTTTGACTAAAGTAATAAAATTAGCAAATTTCATGTATCAATTTTGTCATATCCAAATACAATGCAATATTTAGTTCCAATTTCAGAAATATCTTGTGTTGAGAAAGCCATTTTGTTTTTAATTAAGTTAATTTTTGTTTTTAAATTTGTTTATTTTTCTTAAAATTGGCAGTTCAGACAGAGTTGCTTAAGAAGGGTGCAGAAAGAAAGAGACAAATTATTATGGAAAATTAGGACTCAAAATGAAAAACCTTCGAATGAAAAGGTTCTTTTTGTCATAAGTAATTTTAATTGATAAATTCATGAAGTTACTGAGGTGCCCAAATGAAACCCTAATTCAGCCGTAAAACCCTAAATTTCTTCTTTCTTTTTTTAGATCGAAGTGGAATTTATGGTACGAGATATAGTTTCTGATGAGTTTGAGAAAATAAAGGAATCATCATCATTTCTGGATGAAAAATTGAAGGACGAAATTTGGGAATTTGAGGGGCCGATTTGTAAATATAATTTTGATGGGGTTGAAAGTGAAGATTTTTTGCTTGAAATGGAAAGTCTTCTTTATCAAGATATCAGAGAAGAATTAATCAGGAGAGGTTATTTCTTTTTCTTTTTCTTTTTTCTTTTTTTAATTTAATTCATTTTTTAATTTAATTTTCTTTTTTTATTTAAATATGATATATATTGGAAATATTTTATATACAGAGCTTGAGTATTTGGAAGAAGAAGAGGCATATTTAGCACAAGAAGCTTTTGAACATATGCAATTAAATGAAAAGCAGGTGCCAATTGTAAATTAGTTTAAGTTTTTCATTTATTTTTATTATTATTTCTATTATTTTATTTTTGTTTATTTAATTTTTATAGGAAATGCAAAATAAAGTATGGTGTCCAGTGTGTAAAAAAGGAGAATTAAAAGAGGCGAAAAATCTCATTTTTTGCACCAATTGCAAAATGCAACTAGACATAGGAGATGACAAGGTATGAATTAAAATTTTAATTTATACAAAATTAAATATTTCTTTGTAAGATTCTTTTTTAATTTGGAAAAATTAAATTTCCATCTTAATGTCGTGTATATCTTTGCAAAAACAAAAATATCCAAAAGTTGAAAGTTTTGAGATATTTTGTTTCCTATTGTTTTGTAGGGGTAGAATGGTCATTTCTTGTTTTACAGGAGTAATGTGAATTACATCATTTTAATTTTTGTGGATAATTAGGTTACCAGCGAGGACTTAAAAAACTTTTTCTAAGAATTACTTTTTGGAAAAATTTCCATTATGCCCCTACAAAAACTCAATATATCCTTTTTTAGGCCTTGTTTGGCATCATTTTCATTTTTCTATTTTTTAAAAACAAAAAACGGTTTTTTTTGTTTTTTAGGTTTTGTTTTCAAAAAACTGTTTTTTTAGATTGGAGACACATTTTTTTTTTTACTTCAAAACATTCATATGTCGACGAAGATCACTATAACAGGCCTCACCATAACATTCTCAAGATTTTTCGTCTGAATGATATAAAAAAAATTCTACATCTATTCATGTTATTATAAAAAAAGGTGCATATTTTTTAGCATAGAGATAATGGTTTATATGATCAAGGTCATAAAAGATTTACAATAACATGTTTAAAGTCAGACAATAGATAGGATTATGCATACTCATGAAATAACAATGAATATTAAATTAATAAAAGGCAAACAAAAAATATAAAATAAAGGCTTTTTTTTTCCTCAATCGCCCATAGGCATTTCTCCATTAATAATAAAGCATTCATTACAAGGAGTTACAAACAAATTTGATAAAAACAACCAAAATTAAAAATAATTAAGCCTAGCTCTTCTGAAAATTGAAGAATACTCTTCATCGGCGTCAAAGTCACTAAATTCATTATACTAAGTCCAATTATAAGTCGTGAAGCTCCGTTATAAGTCCAATTGCGAGCTTTTACTTGAATCTCCAAATTTTGAAAGAAGAGGAATCAATACTGGAGATATTAGAGGGATGAAAAAAATGATAAAGAAGAAAGAAAAGAGATTTGAGAGAAGATTGTAAAGATAGAAGAGAGGAATCAAAGGAGGAGGATATTGAGGAGGAGATTAGAGGAAATTGAGGAATCTCCAAAATAAAAGTCTTGCTAACCCTACTGAAGCGGCACAAGACAAAAGTTATATATAATTTGGCAAGTTTTGTATGGTAATTGTGTAACTAGAAAGATAAAACCGGGGCAGTTATAAATGGTATTCAATGAACAGTACAATTAGAAAAATAAAATCGGAAAGTGAAACCTCTTTTTCTCGTTTTAAGAAACCTGATTTTTTTTAGGCAATTGAATAAAAAAAATGGAAACAAGCTCACTACACCAAACACGTTTTGATTTTTTTTGGAAGAAAGAAAACAGAATACGGGAAATATAAATGCACCCTTAGTTTTTTCATGAATTATCCTTTTTCTTTTTCATAATTTCAGTTTAGTTTTTGTTGTATATAATTAGGTAACCTCAATTCTCGAAAAACTTTTTTTGACTTGGTAAAAAAATTCCCATTATGCCCGTACAAAATCTCAAAACATCATGAACACCCCTCAAAATATTCAAAATTTGAAACTGAAAGGGTTTAGATTACTATTAATTAGTAAAAATATAACAGGCATTTCTCTTTTTACAGGGGTAATACCATAAATATCTCTTCTTTTAATGATATTTTTAAATGTAATTAAATTAGGTTAATGTCGAGTTTTTGAGGGACAGGTTGGCGGAAGTTCATATGACACATTTAGATAGGGGATGCAAATTATCACCAAAGTTTTGTGTGGAGACTAAGTTTGGTCTAACAGCATTATGCATTAACTGTGATGCTTGCTCCACTTTTGAAATTGTATTTTGAACTTTTAGTTGAATTTCAAGGCTTTTTTTTTTTTGCTTTGTAAATTATAGAACTGTGAGATTTTCATCTTAAAGGATGTTGAGGTTCAAATTTTTTGCAGTTTATTTTGTTTATTTATTGTTTTGTTTTATGATGTAAAGACAGTAGTTGAGATTGAGCATAAAATTAAGAAATGAATCATTTATAAGCTCTGAAATTCAAGTTTGTTATTTTGTAAATGATTTACTATTTGTAGAAGGGAGTGGCTACCCACAGCGCCCTTTTTAGAGATTGAGCGCAAAAGCATTTATTATTTACGCCCAATCTCTGAAAAATCCCCTTTGTAGAATTCGATCAAGTTATTTTGAATTGGAAAATGATACAAAAATTGTCAATTTATTGAATATATATAATATATATGTATAAGATTCGTAAGTACGGGTAATATCTATACTTATATTAAAAGGGAGAGTTTGAGCTGTGTGTGTGATGGACACATAGCCAATGGGCTCACAACACATGGCAGTCAAAGTAATTCTAAAGCAATGAAAATATTGAATAGAAGTGGTTCACCAAAACCAGCAGTTATATTAAAAGGGAGAGTTTGAGCTGTGTGTATGATGGACACATAGCCAATGGGCTCACAACACATGGCGGTCAAAGCAATTCTAAAGCAATGAAAATATTGAATAGAAGTGGTTCACCAAAACCAGCACACAAAATTTGTGGTCTATGTGTTCCATGTCCTATTCAATTAACTCAATTTTGAAACATATCTTCGTATATGAAACTGGTTCACATACATCATGATTGTTTTTAAATGTGGTCTATATAAGCCGGGCCTATGTTTGGTTGCTGGAAGAAAACGCGTGAAGTGTGAACAAAATTTTGTAGCAGTTTGTTACATATAAACCTGAAGCACGAAACACCATTACTCTATCAAAGTTAAGGTTCATACGAAACAAGTCTGCACAAAATATTTATGGGCTTGGGCCTAAATAATAAGTATTGTGCTATTTGTGGTATCATTGAGTACACGCTCATGTAATGGGTGAATATATAATAACACTATGACCCGTTCAGAGAACTTAACATTAGAATATTATTCATTTCAAAGAAAATCAGTGAGTTTGAATTTGGTGTGAAATTTTACAAAAAGGACCCTACTCCATTAACTCTCTCCAAAATGCACACAAAGATGTCTTTTGACCCCAATGCCAACTTCACTACAATTTAAGTTCAAATATAATCTAGATAATTGATTTATTGATATAAATACAGTGTTATTATTAATATATGAATAAATATTTATATATATATATAACTACATATTATTGTTAAATTATGGTTAAATTAATATATTATTTTGATTATAAATATTACTAATAATATTTATTTCGTAATATTAATAACTAATAATATTTAATAAATATGGTTAAATGAAGATACTTATTCCTAAAATAAATATATATAAAACTACATATTTTATTAATATAAATAACATATTTGAAAATAATTATTTTCACATATTTTACAGACATGAAACAGCTTTTAAGCTCAATATAAGAAATGGCTTTTTGAATAAAACCGTTGTATGAACACCAACTTTTCTTATAATATGTATATAGATATAGATTTGCTACTTTATCATTTTATGTGAACGCGGTTCACTGGAACCAAATGTACTGCATAAAATCATCCGCATATTTTTCGCGACGTCACTGGGACCCAAATGCCCTGTATATCTATATCTATATATTAAAAGAGGGAAGAATGAGCCGTATGCTTGACCCAAACCCAATCTGCAGTCCACATGTCAGCGGACCCAACTAAACTACAAATCAAAAATCAACATTTGTACAGGTCAAACTGAGAAAATATTAAATAGGACTGGTTCATGTAAACAGCTAGCAAAACATGTGCGGTCCACATGGTCCGTATGTGTACTGAACGAAAATTCAACAGTGTGAATACACTTTAGTAATTACTATTTTCTACCTATAACCGGTTCATATATGCAATGTACTCTCTCTTGACATTGAGTTTCATTTAATAGGAAGGTCAAATTCATGAGAAACCTATTTAATATATGTGTCTACATAATATTATTATGTTCCATGAGCACCATGAGTAACCAATTAATTTACATTTGAGGGGTATGGAAAAATATGATCCGCTTCTCATCAGTAATTAAAAGAGAAGAGTGCCCACAAGATGTAATAATAATAATTTTTCAAATTCCATTTTTAATGAAAGTTGTCTTCTGAAATTTATTATTATTAATAATAATATTACAATATGACATTTATTATCATTGTAATGTAATTATACAAAGGATTAACAAATTAAATAATAATAGTTTAGAAAATTAATTTGAAAAACAAAGTTACTGTTTTTTTCGGCTCAAAAAATTAATTGATTCTGGAGCATTAGATATAGAGCTAGCACTTATAGTGAGGTAAAAAGTTCTTTCACTTTGAATTTGATGCGGCTGAATAAAGTATCTAAAATATAAGTTGTTCAAATTATATAGGAAATATAGGGTTTGGTAAAAATTCTAAACAAAAGTATGTAACCAATTATTATTGTTGATTTATCATAATTACAGAAAATTATTACCATGACTAACTAACATATTATTATAGGTTAATTACTTGTTATGTAATAGTTTAAAATCTCATGATATTGTACTGTAGAAAAAATATGTCTTGTTTAAAAAAATTGTATATATTGTTTGTCTAATTTTATATACTGTCTATTGCCTCTATATATTGTTTTATCGCATCGTGTTGTATGACAGAAAATCTTGTCATGCATCATCAGATCGCTAATAATTAAATCTATTAAACAATTTCGGGTTTGACATAATAAAAAAAATATTAATTATATTATGATTAATCAATTAAGTTAATAACTCTATAAATCTTATGATTATTTTATGTTTTTATTAGAAATATAATACTACAATAATTATGATTGTATAAATCTTATTATTAATTTATGCAATATTATGAATATAACATTGCAATAAATATAATGATCACACCAAACACAACAGCACAAAGAAGCTGAAACCATGCTCATTCAACTTTAAAATTTCACTAAACAAGTCATCCAACTTTCAATTTTCTTATATGAGTCACTCAACTTTCAATTTCCCAAAATAAACCACTCTGTTAATTTTCAATCTATTTAGTTGACATAAATGACACGTAGATAGATATCACATTATCGCTGATTTAAGCAAACAACGTAATATTGACACTTGAAAATTCAAATAAGCATCTCAAGTTCAACAAATTATCGGGAGGTCATCGATTCAACTTGACTGATAGCTATTAGTAATATTGATATTGTAATAAGGATAATTAGTTGTTATTTATAACTCTTGCTATGTAATTTTAATTTTAGTTCTGTTTTTAAAATATTATTTTGTAATATAAATTAATATTATCAATTATTTTAGTTAATTAATAATAATTACATAAAAAATTATTACAAATCATTATTATAATTATTAATTAACTTACAACTTTTAGAAGTTAATTGCATTTTAAATAAGATTCTAGATTTCATGTTATCATGTACATAGTTTAGATGTTAATATTCACTTAATAGTAATAATAAAAGTAAGACGTGATTGTATTATTACTTAAAGTAATTTATCATCTTATTCAAATGAAAAATTATTTTAATCTATTTGTATTGAACAAATGGAGTATAATTATTTATGAATTAATATTCTGCTTAGTTGACACATACCCATTCACTGAACAACACGTGTGTTAGACCCAATCATCTTGCCTCTCAACAAATGATCAAATAAATGTGGTTCACATAAACCATCTCACTATATAAACGGGCCTACATGGGTCCATGATTTTAGCAATTAATTTCTAACTTTAATTTCACAATTTTATTCATTGCATGAAACAGTTTTTCATGCACCATTAAATTCTTTAAGAGTGGTTTATTTAGACCCAGTCCACATTAATCTTTGAACAAAACATTTGAGCTGTGAAGACAATTTGCAATTTGCAACTGTTTTTACATTTATAAACAAGGTTCACCAACACCATACTCTATTTATACTATCGTTCATATGAAAGAATTCTACCCAAAATATTTCATGGGCTTGGGCGGAATTGATGAGTATTGAAGTCTTTGTGGTGTAATTGAATAGAATTTTTATGTAATGAGTCATTATACACGAACGAGAATGACCCGTTTTGAGTGTTTGCATCAAATAGTAATCAATTTAAAAAACAATTTGTGCATATGTGAATTTATGCTATTTTTATCATAATATATTGATATTTTACTAATGATATAATCTAAAATAATATATTCTAAAAAATTAATTACATTTGAATATTTATACTAATGTCTAAATTAAGTTATTATATTTTTTTTGAAATTATACTAGCAATGTCCAAATATAGTGATAGTTTTGAGCTGCCTTTAACAACACTGAACCAATCACATGCTGCAACCTGTACGGTCCCACCTGCAACCCAATGAGAAAGAGACAATTCAATGAGTGCACGTGGAACAATTTTCCCGAACGTAGTATTTGTAAAACAAAACTAAATCTTGATGGTCCACATGTGGTCCAAACCTCTTAAACTGTTTCTCTCTGACACAGGTAAAAACGCGTAAGTATGAAACAATTGAATTAAATATTTTTACAAAGAATCGGTTCGCCTACACCAAAGAATTCTAAAGTAATGGTTCACATTAATCTAGCCTATACAAATATTTAAATGGGTCTTGGGATGATCAAGATATATGTGATATTACTAATTATCTTTTTATGTAACATGTCATCTCGCAGGGAATGACAGAGACCCGTTTAAAATATTGTGTTTCATTCCAAAGATTGTCGGTGTGATATTACAATCTAACAATATGATCCAAAGAAATATTAAACATTTAGTAACTTAAAACAAAATTCTATGAATTTATTTTGAAATTATATTTTACAATGCCCATGCATGGTTTACAATTCTTAAAACAACATAAATATATTCCAAACCTATTTTATCATTAAATAATTCTATTTGACAATATCATGCATGATTTAAAGTTCTTTATTTATTCTTACTGTTTTTGCATTTCGATCACATCGGACAACATTCACGCTCATGTGAAAGCTCGTGAAAAAACAACATAAGTTTTTGTTCACACAAGTGTCATTTAAAGGAGTTTGTTAGTAAGAAAAATGATATTTTTTACAAAATGCATTTTCGGTTGACTAATTACAATGAGCACTGACAGAATTAAGGACGTCTATAAATGACGGGAACAAAGTGAATCACGGCAAGACCCATAAATGCAAAATAAAAGAAAAATCTGGTGCGCTTCAGCTTAGAACTGGAAGGATTTGAGAATTTGAAGGCCAAAATTGTTATAGCCCTTGATCATATTGCAAAGGGATAAAACTAAATAGTAAGTTTTAATTTTTTGTGTTTGAGATTTGAAGGTCAAAATTGTTAGTGCCCTCGATCATATTTAAATCGGATTAAATTGAATAGTAAGTTAAATTTTTTTTTTAAATTCAGTGTTTCCATGTGGTGGTATTTCGTTGTGTTGGCTTGAAGCTAATGAGCAAGAATTATTGTGTTTCGTTGACTTTATTGCTTTATTTCGATGCATCAACTTAAGCTTATGCAAATTTTTTTGTTCAGGTTTATTACTTGTTTAGATTATTAGTAATATTGTCACGTAAATGCAATGCAACATATGCGACAAACACGTGCACCGCACGTGCCGAAACTAGTATTTTGTAACAATAGCGTATGGATTTCTCTATTATTGTGGCATGAAATATGCTTGTCTTTCAGGCAAGGAGATTGGCATAAATAATTAAATATATTACTATTGTTTACGAAGAGCCAAAAAAGATCTAATGGAAAGAGCAACACAAAATCGTTTGCTGTTTAATGGGTTTTGACTATAAATATTACATGGAAAATTCACGTATATTTTATTTTTGACCCAGAAAAGGACTTTAACTAAGTAACAAAGGACCTTAGCATGCTGCATAAAGTGAAATAAGTTGAATTTAGAATAAACTTTTTGACCTTATTAATAAACTTTTCCAATTATTTTTTTCTAAGTTTCCATGATTTGAAGTTGTTCAAAACTAAAGAAAAATATATTTTTCTTTGCATTAAATACGCATTATATATTTATCTAGTTGACATAAATTACAATTGAGGGTTAGGGAAAGAGAATGACAGGCATTGAGAGGCTATTTGTGTTTTTTTTAGTACAAGATTTAATATAAAATTGAGTCTACTCTAGATAATAAATATATTTCACTTACTAGTAAATCATGTTTCTCTTACCAACAACAAGTGAAATTTCACCCAGTGGTTGAGCGAAACGGCTAGTTTCACAAATAATCTGAAAACTAAGATCTCGTTTGTCATCATTTCTATTTTTCTGTTTTCCGTTTTTTGAAAACAAAAATCAGTTTTCTGTTTTTCAGTTTTTGTTTTCAAAAAAACTGTTTTTTGTTTTTAAAACTGACAATAATTTTTTCTGCTTATTATTTTATCAAATGTACATTTATATTATTTTCAGTATCAATATATCAAGTTTAAATTGTCAATATGCTGTTTATAGTATCAATATAATATTTTTATTATCATTATATTATTTTCAGCGTTAATATACTATTTTAAGTACTAATATATTATCATTTTCAGTGTCAATGGACCGTTTATAATGTTGATTTATAATTTTCAATATTAATATCTTGTTTTTGGTAATTTTTTTTAGTGTTAATATACTACTTTCGATGTCGATATATTAAGTTTTCAGTGTCAATCTACCGTTTACAATATTAATATATCATTTTTTGTGTTATTATACCATTTTGAGTGAAAATATATTGCTTTTAGCGTATCAAAATACCATTTTTAATATCAATAAATCACTTCTAATGTCAAAAAATTATTTTTAGTATTAAAAAAAGGTCAATATATCATTTTTAATATCAATATATCATTTCTAGTGTCAATATACCATTTCAGTGTGAATATATAGATTTCAGTATTAATAATTACTTTTCAGTATCATTATACTATTTTCAGTGCAAACTTACCTTTTTTACTGTAATATAAAATTCCAGGGTTAATATTCTTTTTAGTGTCAATTTACCTTTATTAGTTTGATATAAAGTTTTAGGGTCAAAATTTATTTTTTAATGTAAATATACCATTTTTAGCGCCAACAATCTATTTTAGCACAATATAATGTTTCAAAGTCAATATTATTTTTTTAGTGCTATCATATTAATTATGTGTGGTTTTGGACATTTATAGGTTTGACAACGAAAAATAGAAAAGAAGAAACAACTTTTTCTCGTTTTTAAAATCCTGTTTATTTTTTGTCGTTTGGACAGAAAAAAATAGAAAAGGAGCCAATTAGTCAAACACGTTTTGTTTTTTTTTTCTGGAGAAAAAAAAAACAGAAAACGGCAACGATACCAAACGAGCCTAAGCTAATCGCTTAATTAATCTCGTTTTTTTAGCCAGTTCAAAAAAAGTCTGAATTTTCACTTACTGCTAGACGATCTTCTTGTAGAACATTTTTTTTTTAGATTAACCTAAAGAAATGAATATTTTCTATATTTAATCTTTTTTTCTCCCCTTCTATCTTTCAGAAAACTGTAATTAGGTGAAGTCAACAAATTGCCAAAATTAATTAATTAATTAATTTATTAATAAAGATATATCAATCATGAGATTTGGCCTCTTATTCCCGAAAATAATATAACAACTTTCTACACTACCTGCCCTTGAAAAGTTTGAAACTTGAGTGCTCCCTTTTGTTTTGGCTGACCTCATATAAATGTCAAAAAGTTGATAACTAAATCCATCTATCCAAATATTGCTTTTCGGATTTTCATTACTATCATATTAGGTATTTAATTGTTATTTATGTGAGGCTATTAGTTTCATTTTGTTTATAATATAGAGATTTAATATTTTTATATTATTACAGTAACATGCAAAATATATTATTTTTCAAAAGAAAACCTGCAATATATTAACATAACTTGCCCCTTGGTATAAGCATTTTGAGCTGATCTTGAATTATTATTCAAACGATTATCATACGACTATTAAGATATCCTTGTTAGTTTTCAAGAAATAAAGCATGCTCCATAGAATTTCCCTTTTGTTAGTCTTGGAAAGAATAAATAATAATTTCTCATGGAATGTTCATCTTCTTAAAATATTGCAATTTGCATATACTCATCCATATATGATGAGAAAGTATGCGTGTTGTAGAAAAATGCTTTGTTGGCAAGATTATCTTATTTCAGTAAGATATTGAAAATTAGAAATAAGATACTATTAAATAAATATAAAAATAGAAACTGATGGAAAGTTTCATCTAGTGGAGGCAGGGCAGGAGCATTGGAGCAGATATGCAGCATCATAAACTTGAAATTAATTGGCACAATTTCATCTTTTTCCTGCAAAATCTCACAATATCATTTATTTTTATTTTTATTTTTATTTTTTTGAATTGTCACAATATCATTTATACCCCTATAAAATATAAATTATGAAGTATACCCCTGCAAAACATAGAAAAATTAATATTATGTATGTATAGTACCCGTAAAAACAAACAAGTATCATGTATACCTTTATTTTCATATTTTTCCAAAAAAAAATCTAAAATTATACCTATAAGTATTTAGGTATGCATTAATCACTGAGAAAGGGTGGCACTTCAGTTACTTTTTTGAAAAATTAGGACGGGAGGATATTAATGATATTTCTCATTTTTGTAAAGTATTCATGGTATTTTTAAATTTAAGAAGGGTATAAATGATATTTTGATATCTTTTGGGTTGTAATAAAAAAAAAAGATTTTTGACATGATGCCTAATCTTAATTAAACGGCATAAAAACATATAAGATATATCTAAGCTTTCATATAATATAATATTTGTCTCCTCTATTATTGAAAAGATTTAAAAGAACATTTTAAATGATAAATTTCTCATTACGAACTAAAATATTATAATGTAAATAAATATTTAATCAATATTATAACAAGCATAATACAACTCCTACACTCAAACTCAATACGATAGAAATTCTGTCTCAGGAAGCATCTGATTAGTCGCTTTTTAATTAAATTCTCGCCTTCCTCAGATAATATTTTCATATTTTTTTACTTAATGATTGGAATTTATATGTATATTTATTTATTTAATCGGATTTCTACAATCACATTAGGGTTTACGACGTTTTACTAGTTTTCAACACTTCAGAATATATTTGAATGCCGGCCTCACATTGACTTAGTAGATAATGTATTGCCACGTGCCATGCTACTATGCTCATTCAAATCATAAATGGGTTTAACTAAATGGATTTGTTCCACCGTCTAGGAATTAATGACGCTTAAATTAATTGAACGGATATAGCGTGAGAAATAAAAAACTAATACTTGAATAAAACTATCCAATCGGTTGTCTTTAGAAAAAAGAAGGTTGTTCATGGTGCTATAAAATTTGAAATATTTTGATGATTGGATTTGTTTCTCTTGGCTCATCCCAAAATCCACTTATATTTATGAAATTTGATCAAAATTTACTAGTTCAAGTAGTTAGACGACTTAAAAATTTGGGAGCAATCCCAAATTTGAGTCCTACTAAACTTAATCTTATGTAGCAAAGTGATCATCAACCACAAATTATGAGTTCAATTTATATATATATATATTTGAAATTTGAATCATTGTCCTTCGAATTGGAACTAGAGATCATAAGATACTCTAGAATTTTGTTATGCTGAATATGGATCAAAAAAATTTCAAAATATACTTTAATTTATTCAAATTATTCATGTAAGTCTTTGAGTAATGTTGTCCCTCAAAAAAAAAGTCTTTGATTAATGTTACAATTAATATCATTCTTTCTTTTATCATTTTGATTCCAATCATATTCTTTAAATTTCGGCACCCAAATATAACACCATTCTAGTCCAAATCCTCACATAATTAGCTCTCCAAAAAAAAAATCCACACATAATTAATTTATAATTGGGACAAGGCGGGTACACAATTCAATTTCCTAACAACAAACATCACCAAACACAAGTTGGCACACGGCACTGAATTCATAACAAAACTCAGGTCAATGAACTTCTCTCTCTCTGTATAAGTTCCTCAAACTACCACATCGTCTCTCTCTCTAACCTAAAAAACAAACTCACCCCTAAAAAACCTAACCCTACATGACAATGGAAGGTCTCATTCCATTCATATACAACGCGATCAAACGCAAGCGATCCCGCATGTATTACCGCTCTCTATCGACAGGTGTTGCACGGGGATTCGACACGTCAGACTTTCACCGAGGCGAAAACTTACAACGCAGATCTGCGGAACATGAATTTGGGTCTTTTGATGAGGGTAAAATGGTCAAATATGAACCGAGAGACAAACAATATCAATTTCATCAGAGGCATAGATCGATGGAGAACTTTCCAGGCGAGGATTTCTCACCAGACATATATGGCGGGCCCCATAAAAAGGAGATGAGACGATTAGGGAGTTTGCGTATTTTTTCGTGTAGCGGCGGTTTTTGAATTTGAATTTAAAATTCAAAATCATTTGCATGGTTAGTGCTTTTTATGGGGTTGTTTTGTGCATGAGCATTCTAAAAAAATAGGGTTTTGTTGCTTCTACTTATTATCTTAATCAATATTAGTGGTATATTTAGAGAAAAAGGAAGATCAAGGTTTCATGTATATATTGATTAGGTGGTTTTATGGTATTTTATTTTCTATATTTTTTGTTTGGTATTTTGTATGTGATAATATATTAATGAAAAAAAATGAGAATACAGATCTCAAAATTGCTAAATAGGAGACATTATGCATGTGTTTTGTATCAGTCATATTTTTGTCAGTATCTTCATTCAATCTTCTTACAAAGCCATGTGGACAATCCTGCGAAGTGAAATAAAAATATATAAATATTAAGTCATCAAAATTTTGAATTTCATTTGACAGCTAGCAAACTGAATTATAGTTTTTACTTAATAAGTTCATATATTATGTCGATATATCAAGAATCATATCCATCAGACTTTCATTAAAATAAAAAGTTGTCGAAGCTAGTTATCCTTTCTTTTTTTCTTTTAGAGATTATGCCTCATTTTTCATGATTAAATAATTAAAAAATGGTCATTTTTGTACAAGTCATTTGGAGCATTTCAAATTCAATAAATGATCATTCTCAAAAAAAAAAAAAAAAAAAAAAATCAATAAATGATAATTTTATAGTTGATATCTAAACTTATTATTTATTTGGGCCAATATTTTATTTGGGCCAGATTTATGAGAAGGCCTATATTAGCACTATCTATAAAAAGATAAGGGGTAATTTAATATATGCCATTACAACACAAAATATCATATTTGCCATTATAAAAACTTAAATATCATATTTTCCATTGTAAAAACTTAAAAATATCATATATGCCATTACAAAATCTTAAACATCATATTTGCCATTACAAAAACTTAATTTATCATATTTGTCATCAAATTTACTCCAAACTTAAAATCATCCATTTTTTCCGTTAAAATTAACGGTCTAATCTTATAATTACCATTATACCCCTAAATTTAGTTAATGAATTAGATTTTATATTAAAAATTCATTTGATGATCTCTCTCTCTCTCTCTATCTCTCTCTTCATGATTGAAATTCATATATAAACAAAAATAATCTTCACTTCAATTTGTTAGTCAAAATAATTTGATACGAGAGAAAAAATTATTCAAAAAAAATAATCAATTCATTTCTCTCATATCAAATTCTTTTGATTTCAAATTAAAAGAAAGAATTTTTTTTTGCTTATATATGAATCTAAATTATGAAGAGAGAGAGAGAAAGATGTTTAATATGAATCTAATTCATGAAATGAATTTAGGGATATAATGGTAATTATAAGATTGGACCGTTAATTTTAACGGAAAAAATTGATGGTGTTAAGTTTTGAGTAAATTTAATGGCAAATTTGAAATATTAAGTTTTTGTAATGGCAAATATGATATTTTAGATTTTATAATGGCATATATGATATTTTTAAGTTTTTATGATGGCAAATATGATATTTAAGTTTTTATAATGGCAAAATATGATATTTGAGTTTTTATAGTGGCATATATGAAATTATCCCAAAAGATAAAACATAATATTGCTCAACACAAATAGAATGTTATTGGTGTTCTATTCACTAGAGACAAAATTTTATCGAATAAAAACATTTTATTGCTAACTAAAATAGATATTGGTCATTACCATATTTTAGACACCAGACGCCTTAGTGTTTGAATTTTCGACGTCTTAAAGGGTGTATTGTATTTCCACTTGATATTTTATAAGAGTATAAATAAGAATATTCCTAAATAAATGAATGAATGAATTAATAAATAAATAGTGGGCCAATTTGAAAATAAGCAGGACACGAGGAAATCTGAGAATACTGTAAGGGAAAGCTCATCATGTGGGCTTTGTACCCAACATGAAGGCCTACTAAATATATATATCTATTTTTTCTCTGTGGATCTTAAAGTGTGGAAATTCATGTAGTTTATGGTTTGATTTGATTTAAGGTATTTGATGGATTTGTATTCCAAAATTCTATTTTTAGTTTGAGGGATTTTGAGGTTTTGTATTCTGCATGCATCTGGATTTTGAAATTATGAAGGAGAACTGATTTGCGTAAAGGTTTAAGCAACTTTAAGTTATGTCTTATCAAAGTAACTTATTCGTTTCCTTCAAAAAAAAAGTTATTTGTAATAACATTTAGAATTAGTTAGACAATCTTGAAATAGGCATAATTACTTTTATAGCTAAATCTTTTATATTATACATAAGTTTGTAATATTTATAGTTTGATTCCATAAACAAACAACATATATTTAAAGATTCATAAATGTTACAAAACCAATTTTTTATATCCCAAGGATCTAGAAATACCCTGAATTTAATATGTATATAATGAATCAAAAGTATGCTTATTTCATCTACATGGATCCTTGCAATTTGATTTTTCCGATTTCTTCTATTATTCGCAAAGCGTACATCTATGTGTTGGAATAATATTCAGACATTAATTTTATTTCTTTTGAATCTTTTGTAATATTTACATGCATAATGTACTACTCTAATCATGTAACTGTACTTGTTTTCTTTTGATTCAATCTTAGTTTGTTATCACTATATGAAAAAAGTCTATATAATATAAAATATATGTGGATATTCATGTAAAGGGGTTAATGATCCGCTACACGGAGCATAGATTGAATTTCATAGAGATTTTAGAAGAAGTTATTGAGCCAACATAATTTTAACCACCTTTTATTTGTCCCTCTTTACTCTTTAGTGAAGGTCTTAAATGAGTCCCCAAATTTGAAAGGAAATTTTGATCCTCTCAAATAACTTCGCATACTTTCTTGTCTGATCAACTTATTTGGAAATGAACCAGAATGAAAATAAAATTAAAATGAAAATGAAAGAAAGGACAAGAGTAATATTAAGCAAGTCCAAAAAATCTGAAAAGAGATCATGTAAATATGTAATAAATTAAGCACCTTAGAGGAACTTACTATGTAATTTTCTGGATCAACATGTGTTTATTGATGCCTTTTTACCAAGCATCTGATACAGAATATATATTCAATAGTTAGTTAAATAAGATTCAGAATCTACATCCATGCTAATATTGTGACATGACATCTAAAGTAAGTGAACATTCATCTGGAGGAGGTCTCGAATTTTTAATGAACTGGTCTCCAAAGGTACCTTGAACATGCATATTGTTTCAGGAGCTTTTTAAAGTAACCTTATAATAAAAAGAATTTGCCAAAAAATAGTGCTTTTATATTATTTTAGCTTGTACAGATAGCATTTTTCAAATTCTGGAAGTTTAAAATCAATTTTTTTATTTCGAACTTTGAAAATGCAAAATTAACTTTTCAGTTCTTTTTTTGTTTAACATGAAATTCAAAACAAAAAGATGATTTCTAATGACTTTAATAGATCTTCAATTTATTTTTACTTCATTAACAATTTATTTATGCATAAAGAACAGAGAAATGAGGGATATTATGTAATTTTGAAAATCAAGAGAAAGGTATTGCTTCTATTGTATATTTCCCATTTATGGTTTATAAATTATTCCATTATTATACATTCATTCCATTATTATATATTCACAAATTTTTATATAAAATTGTTCTGTCCAAGGATACTACTTTTGTTCCTTGTTAGTTAACTACCTGTCTCTAGATTAGTGCCTTTGGGAATGATGCATAAAAATCCAAAAGAAAGTTGAAATTGAAATTAGTTATGTTCCGAAATGAGAAATGAGAAATGAGAAATGAGGGAAAATAAAATTGACGAGAGGTGCCGAGGAGAAAGTAACAAAGACATGTACAATAAATAAGTACATGTAATTTTTATTTTATTTATTTATTTATGTTCTATCCATTAGGTTAAGAGAGTTTTTATACATGTAATTAGAAAATGTCATAATAATAAATTATATTTATGAATAACATTAATTGTTACAAATTGAATTATTGCCCATCATGTTATTTTTTATTTAGTAAAAAAAAAAAATACTACACTAGAATCCAAAAGAAAATTGAAATTATGTTCTATTATAGAGGAAGATAAAATTCAAGAGATATAAGGGGAAGGAGTAATTACAAAATGTGTATATTATAAAACAATAAGTATATATAATTACAAAATGTGAAATTAATAAATTATATTTATGGATGTATTAATAGTTACAAAAAACGAGTTTGCCCTCACAATTTTTTTTTATTTGGTCAAACTATTTTTGAAATAAATTTTCAACTTCATAACAAATGAAAGAACACAATGATCAAATAAGAAAAGAACATGAATCATCGACTTAGTCATGATTTATATTTTGCAGACAATTCATTATATATAAAGAATCTCTTTATTTCTAGAGTAATGACCAACAAAAATGTATTTAAAAGTCGTTTTGCGCACCATAACGACCATTTAAAATGTGCACGCAATAACGGACCATTTAAAATGCGCGGCACTCATTTTCCCTTTTCTTTTATCAGTCTAATTAATTTTCAACGGTCGACTATAAATTAAATTCTTCTATTTAATTGCGCCAAAAATATTTTTTAATCTTTTTACTATTTATAATTTCTCATAACAAAAGATTGTGCATCAATAATCTCTTTTTCCTAGAGTAATGACTATCAAAGAAGTATTTAAAAGTTGTTTTGCGCGCCATAACAACCATTTCAAATGTGCGCGCAATAACAGACCATTTAAAATGCGCGTCACTCCTTTTGCCATTTCTTCTATCAGTCTAATTAATTTCCAACTGTCGACTATTAAATCAAATTCTTCTAATTTAAATGGCGCGCAAAAACTAATCATTTAAAATTGCGCGCCATAAACATTTATCTTTTTACTATGTATAACTCTTGTCCTACCAAAAAGATTGTAATTATGTTTCTTAATTGAGATTATGTATGGACCCCTTTTCATTTACTAAATAAAAAAACAATTATAATAAATAAAATCATGCAAATAAACAACAATTAATCATAAATCTTTAATCTAATAATATTACTATTTTTTAATCTTTCGAAAGGTACACATGACATGACACCAATTCCATCCATTTTAACCTCGCATTATCCTTCCAACAAATTAAAAAAAGGGAGTAACCAATAAAATCCTCATTTAACAAGGATCTCAATGAAAAAAGGTTAAAAGAAACCCCTGAGAGAGAAAATTGCAAAAAACGCAAATACCCCCAAAAACTCATTCATGACTCGGTTTCCTTCTCCTCTGCCGCCGGAGGTGGTGTTGCCGGCGTCTCCGCCGGCGCCGGAGCCACCGGAGGCACCTGGGGAGGTGGTTCCGCTGCTGCCACGTGGCGGGGTCTAGGGAGCGCCACGTCGATCCTCCCATCTACACAAGACGCACACTTGGTCTCTATCCAGGCCTCCAAGTCATAACGGCCGTACCGGAAGCCGGTACGACCGAAACAAATTCGACCCACCAACACGGCCAAGGCACCAAGTACTGTGATCACAGCTAGAACCGCAATTAACGGCCCAAATGAGCTGGCACTATTTGATCGGTGAACCTCCACCGTCGGAGCAGGAGGAGGATTGTACTCCTCAAAAGGAACGGACATTTGTGAGAAAAGAGAAAAAATAGGGGCTTTTGGGCAAATGAGGAAGATTTGATCTGAGGGTTTTGGGGAGGAGGAAAAGAGAGAGGGAGGTGGAAAGGTTAGAGGTTTGTTTTTGGAGGGGAGAAGAGGAGGGATGAAAAGGGCTAAGACATTGTTATTCGGTTAGAGAAGCAGTATGCTCTTTTTGTTATTTATAATTATTTTATTTGGGGTGTTTAGGGATTATAAGGAAGTGAAGGGTTGTAAAAGTTAGGGTTTAAGAAGGGAGGAGAGAGAGGGCTATTAAACTTTTTATTTAATTCTCTGTGCAGCTTTGTCTGGATATTTTAGGCTGTTATTCAACCCCTATATCTGCCCCCAGTTATTGTTTGTCAATTTATTATTAGTTGGCAAATGAGTTGATTGAAAATTTGAAGAAAATGAGAATGTGCAATAATAGTCATGTATTTTTTTGAGTATTAATATCAGTTTATGTTGATTTCTTTTTATAAATTGTAGTTTCAATTATGTCAATAATCATTTATTAACATGATTTAAATCTTAGTGTTTCTTTTAGAAGTTTATGAAAAAAATAAATATTACAGATTCAATCGGAAATTTGATTTGACAATTTTCGATTATACAAATGTATATATTAAAGAGATAAATTTTCTTGTAGTTTTGTATACATATTTTGAATATTTTTGTTATATTATTTGTTATAAAGTGATAAACTGATCAAATTTTCTTTGAATCATTAAATATAAGTTTGATAATTGTATTATAACTTTTATATATTTAATAATAAAAATGTAGATATTAAAAGATAAATCATAATTATGATACCGACTTTTCATTCATTGTTGCTATAGATTTGAAAAAATTGGTGTGTAATTACTTGGACAAAAACTAATACAAATTAAATTAAATCGATTCAAGTTTGAAAATTATACAACAATTTATTCAAAGTAAAACATTTCCACAAGAAAGAAGGGTTTTTTATGGTTCAAAATACACATTACATTATACGAGTATAAATAGAATCATTTGTATGTTAATTTGAATGGCTAAGTATTGTTGAACTCGACAAGAAAAATATCATCTGATGATGAGCTCACCATTTGATTGATAAAGCAACATATAAGAACTATATTTATTCATTGTATAAAAAGAAAATATAAACTGATAATATAAACACTACGGTGCTAATAATTTTTTAGTTTGAAATAGAAGAAATTCTACTTGATCAATAAAAAAATAATTACTACTCTACTATCAAATTCTATTATTGAAATAATTTGAACTGCCGGTATTTAACTAAAGAGTAGAGATTAAAAAAATTATTCTTCTTTAATTATAATAAATAAAAGCCTATAAAATCAAATCTAATGTAAATCTATTTTATAAAGTTGTTAACTTATTGACTTAATTAATAGTGTATCTTTTATCATAATTTGCCAAAATCATAGTATAATTTTTTGCAATATTATCTATAGTAAATTTAATGTCATTGTTTGAATAAAATTAATTAAAAAAGCATCAATAAGAAATAGCTTCTATAGAAAATGATATCACAATTAAAAAATATATATTTGCTTAATAAATTATTAATAGATACACTATATAATGTCCGCAAAATTCTTGTGTTGAAATAATTAGCACGTATGGGTCATGGAGACTTGCTTTTTGTGGAGACATATCAGCCCACTTTTCATTAAATAACTATAGGAAAGAAAGTATATGACTATAGTCTTTGGTTTGAAAAATGTAGAGAAGAATAAATGGATTCAGATTTTGAATGGCATTTATCTCTGTGTCAATTTATGTAGCCGCATAATATTCTTCATTTGAGATTTATATAATCATATTTTTTTTATTTTATTGCAAAAGCGTGCGATCGCACGTTGTATTACATTTTAGAGATACAAAGACCAAAAATAAACAACAAATTAAAAAGCTAACTAAGAAAAGAAATAGAAAAGGAATGGAACAGAGGATTTATATAATCATATTTTGGATCATTCTCTTATATTTGAACTCTGTACATTATAATTATCTAATTTATTGTTATAAGTTGATAAAATACATCAGCAACATACTCATGTTTGATTCGTTCATTCTAATATTGATACCAATTAGGCAATCAATTACATTAATGATATTATCATTTATAGAATAAGTTAATAAATATTAAATGCTCTAGATATTATTTTATTATTTTTATTTATTTCATAATTATATAATTTCAAGTAAAATTGAATGAGTAACTATACATACTAATATTGGACTTCAAAACAGCCGCATGTGCCATCATTCCAGTTATATATATTATCATGACGGTTCGATTTACAATAAACTGCATGTACCACATAAAGGCAAGTGGAACAAAAAATCATGATTTGGTATTAAGGGTTGGTGATTTTTTTAAAACTTTATACTGGAGATTGTCTTAAAAGTATGTCTCAAATCCATACATTTTTATAATTATGAGATTTTACACGGGATATGTGCATAATAGTGAAAAAGCATGTTGGCATTAGTGCATAATCATGGTATGCTGGGTAGAAGGAAAGATAATTATATTGGACTACTTTTCAAATTCACCCAGTTTCACAATATATTTGCAACTAACCAATTGTAATCATCTTGATCAGTGTTCTTTTCTATCATATAAAGTATACAGTGACTGGTTGTTGCTTGCATGTTTTTATAAAAATATCTCACAAACAAACCAATTTGCAAATCTTACAAATTTTGAAGGTTAGTTATAGCTACATTTATTCACAAAAAGAAAATATTTACTACCTACTTATCAAGAAGTAATCTCATCTTGTTTGCGCAAATCAATTCAATGAAGATAAAGAACATTTATTCCGCGAATGCTCATATATCAAGTGATATTGGATGGCGGTACTTTCCACTCTGGGTATTATGATGAAGTTACACATTCCATTTCGGGAATTATGGCTCCATTATAGAGGCATGCTTGCAAAATAACAAGCGCAAAAATGGGACATACTATGGATGACAGGTTTATGGAGTATTTGGCTGGAGCGGAATAGCCGCATATTTACCGGCGCCCAAAGGCCGAGAAGCGTTCTTCTTAGATGGTCGGCAATGGAAGTGGCTAAGTGGACTGAAAATTGCTAGGAATTAGCGAGTCAGCATTTTTGTTTTTTCTTTCTTGGTAAGCTTACTTATTGTATTTGCTCTTTCTATTTTACACTTATTTTTATAAAACTATAATATAATGAGCATGCGATCGCATGCATTTACTAATCAAAAAAAAAAAAATTTAGAGTACAAGGACCACAAAATAGTGAACTTTTTCATATATATACCAATTTTAGAGGGGCCTTGATGCAAATAATTACACTATTTTACACAAAAACTAGTCTCACTTTTGTATTTGGTCAAAATAAATAATACAAAAGAAAGTGACGTTTTTGTATAAATAGCTCCTTATCTACGTGGAAAGCAAAAGAAAGTTGGGATAATGTCATATATGTCACTACAAAAACTCGAAATATCATATTTGCCATTATAAAAACTTAAATATCATATTTGCCATCATAAAAATTTAAAAATATCGTATATGCCATTACAAAATCTAAAATATCATATTACCCATTACAAAAACTAAATATATCAAATTTGCCATTAAATTTACTCAAAACTTAACACCATCTATTTTTTTCGTTAAAATTAACGGTCCAATCTTATAATTATCATTATATCCCTAAATTCATTTCATGAATTAGATTCACATTAAACATCTCTCTCTCTCTCTCTCTCTCTCTCTCTCTCTCTCTTCTCATGATTTAGATTCATATATAAGCAAAAAAAAAATAAATCTTTCTTTTAATTTGAAGTCAAAAAAATTTGATATGAGAGAAGTGAATTGATTATTTTTTTGAATAATTTTTTTCTCTCATGTCAAATTATTTTGACTAACAAATTGAAGTGAAGATTATTTTTGTTTATGTATGAATTTCAATCATGAAGAGAGAGATAGAGAGAGAGAGAGAGATCATCAAATGAATTTTTAATATGAAATCTAACATTAACTAAATTTAGGGGTATAATGGTAATTATAAGATTGGACCGTTAATTTTAACGGAAAAAATGGATGATTTTAAGGTTTGAGTAAATTTGATGGCAAATATGATATATTAAGTTTTTGTAATGGCAAATATGATATTTAAGATTTTGTAATGGCATATATGATATTTTTAAATTTTTACAATGGCAAATATGATATTTAAGTTTTTATAATGGTAAATATGATATTTTGAGTTTTTGTAATGGCATATATGAAATTATCCCAAGAAAGTTAAGTACTAAACAAAAGTAACAAAAATCTATTTAAGCAGTTTTGCTGATTTTTTTTTTATGAGATGATATTGACAGGGAAAAGTATTAAACATTAGAAATAAATTTTCAAAACTTGAATTTATAAGAATTAATATACCTTTTTAAAAAAAATATATAAATATACCATTTTATATGCTAATTTTATGTTTCAATGTTTTCCTGTCAATATCACTATCTGAAACACATTTTAAATGATCATTTAAGACATAATATTAAAGGCATTATTCAGTTATAATAAATGTATTCTTAAAACAATCTCGAGGGAGTTTTCAAAAATTTGTTAATGAGCATTCAGATATTCTGAAGGAACAGAAAAGGAGAAATCATTCAGATATAATCAAGAAACAATACATAACTCACTAATTTCTTAGATATACATGCTAACATACTTAAAGTCAGTAATTCATAAGTGACCAAAATAACATAAAGTTCTAAAACCTAATTAGCAACTATAACAGTATAAAAATAACACTAATGCCGAGATTGCGAAATTTCGGCAATAATATAGGGGCTTTTTCTCAATTTAATGTTAGGGAGCTTATTTGTAATTTTGCCATAATGCAGTGGCTTTTTTACAAATTTCCTTACATTAATTTCTCTTTATATTTTATTATCGTCTAAAAGCGCATCCAAATCTGGTGTCACAACAACATCTCGTTCATCTAATTTACCAATTTCATAAAGATGCTTCTTTTTCATATTTATACCCACAACATCTTGCGAAAATACGCATTTCATACCTGGATCCACCTGCATTTAATACAAACTTTATTTAATACAAAAAAATAATAATTTTTTTTTAATTATGGAATGTGATATTAAGAAACTTACGTTAAAAGTTATATCGCCAAGTTTCATTTTGACTTTTCCATTTTTGTAGACCAACATTTTACCAACAAGTGTGGATTCTGAGGGTAATTCTTGTAAATTGCAACCGTTTATTTTATTCAATTTATTTTTCGCGTTAATTTTTCCTTGTATTTCGTTCTCTTGAGAAATTGAAGCGGGTTTTTCTATCGGAAGCGATTTTGGTAGTTTGAAAAGAAGCATTCTTTTGTTCTCACTTTCTTTCTGTTTTTAGAGAGGGAACAGAAAAGTATGTAAATAATAATGTAAAAAAGTATGTATAGATAATATTTTTTATTTAAATAATAATGTAAAAAAGTATGTATAGATAATATTTTTTATTTTATTGTATTTATCTTTATGTACATCTAAACCAAGGTCTTTAGCTGGATTAATAGAAGATTCTATTTCAATTGAACTCTTAGAAGCCTCTCCAAATTCCATTTTATTAAGCAACTCTACATACCAAAAAAAATAATAATAATAATATTGAAAAATAAAAAACATAAAAATTGGTACATATTTACATATATAATGAAAGTAATAATTTACCTGAATTTGTGTTGTCAGGTCTGAGAGGAAGCACAACATATGGTTCAATTTCATGTTTCTTTTTCTGAAAAAAAAAAATTATTTATATATGCAAATATTTTTCAGATTTTTTAGTTAAAAAATAAAATAATTTTTTTTTTGGACAAACCTTTGAATGAACACGTGCTTGAATTGATAATTGGGGTTTCTGATCAGCATTATCTGAATTACAAAGTTTAAAAAAGAAAATATTTTAAAGCTAATATTTCATGAATGATTCATTAATATTTTTTTAATATTTTCCATAATTTATTAAAAAAAAACTTGCCAGCCCTACTCATAGCAATTTTCCTCACAGCTTGGCGGGTCTACATACAAATAACAATTTTTTAAAAACCACAAAAATATTTGAAAATAAAAAATCTATTACCCAACTTGGCTAATATAATTATTATATAATAAAAATAAAATAAAAAAATAAAAAAAATAAAAATTACATTTATTGTTCTCATAACTTCTTTGTCAATGACAGGTTTAGTCTCTTTTTCACAAAAATACTTTTTTTCTTCCCTGCATTTAGCAACATGATGTTTAACAAAAAAGCCCTCACAACACAAGTTCGAAAATTAAATAAATTGAATTTTATTTGGATCTTACTGAACGATAATCTTTTTGCTGGCTTGTTTTGCGGGTTTTATGACTGGTGGCTTAGGC
The DNA here is from genome assembly GCA_027726005.1 of Juncus effusus. Lineage (NCBI taxonomy): Eukaryota > Viridiplantae > Streptophyta > Magnoliopsida > Poales > Juncaceae > Juncus > Juncus effusus. Next base: position 5,235,983 of record CM050899.1, read on the forward strand.
GCAAATTTCAATTTCTGATAGTATTATGACAAAATTCAAACTTAAATTCAACTTTTGAAGTTTAGAAATTAAAATTTTAATAAACAGAAAGTATATGCTGATTTAATTAAACCTTTCTTTTGGAGGAACTGGGTGAATTTTTTGACCTATCAGCCATCAGTATTTGTGTGCCTAAAAATAATAATAATAATAATAATGAAGTCAAATATCATGGTATGAATTTTATAATGTTTCATCATTTGGATTCAACTACTTTTCTATAACTACAGGTAAATTGAGAAAAAAAAAATTAAAAGAAAAATGAAACACTGATCAGGAAAATTAAACCAAAACTATTGTCTTGAGTCCAATACAAAGTACAAACCCTAAACATGTTCTAAAAAAATCTTTCTAAAGAAACTAGGGAAGAAAGACACAAACAAGGAATTGAGTGTACATGCAGTTTGTACAGACAGACTGGTACCGGACTTGATCTGCATGGTAGAAAACCAGTACTGTACCAAAAGTAGTTGCAGCTACTTTGGGAGGGTTTTGACGCAACAATTTTATATCTCAAAGCTCAATTGTGCGCTTAAAAAACGAAAAAAAATCTAGTAAAAAATATAGTACCTCACGTCCTCACTAACTAGTCAGTAGTGACCATTAACGAACGCAATTATTCTTCCTCGTTTTCCTTCCGAAATTCAAAAGCCTTATTGTCTGAACAGAGCAAAGAACTTGGAGACGCTAAAGAAAGAGAGAGAGAAATAACAAGGATCCATCAGGTACAGCTACAGTTGTACGAATGGCTTGTAACAATCAAGTGCAGGATGACAACTGGTCGAGCACTGGAGTGAGAAAACGTGATGGAGTTTTATTGAATCGAAGGGCTGTTTGGAGTTCGGATGAGATATTGGATGGGGTTGATGGGAGAGCGGATTTATTACAGCTTCAAGTCCGTTAAGGCGTCATACTAAGGAAATTTGTGTACTCCAGGTTCAGCATGGAGAAATATGCTGTGTTACTGAATAGCTATGTTGCACGGATACGGACACGGGTGTCGTGTCCGACACGATACGGACACGGCGACACGGCAATTTCAAAAAAACCTCCGGACACGACACGTTATATATATATATATAATATAATATATTTATTTTATGTTTAAAAAATATAAATAATATAAAAAACATAAACTAAATTGATAATAACTTTGGTAACGGTTTTTATTAAAGAACCGTTACAGAATTAGTAACGGTTTTTTAATATTAGTAACGGTTTTTTAAAATTAGTAACGGTTATTTGATAACAACCGTTACTAAATACACTAACTTTGTAACGGTTCTTTGATAACAACCGTTACTAAATAACTAACAACGGTTCTTTCAAAACAACCGTTACTAAATACACTAACTTTGTAACTGTTCTTTCATAACAACCGTTACTAAAAAAATAATTTTGTAACGGTTCTTTCATAACAACCGTTACTAAATACACTATTAGTAACGGTTTTTATGAAGAACCGTTACAGATTGGCTTAAATATAAACCGTTACAGAATTTGCACTTTTTATGCATATTTGTAACGGTTATTTCATAAAAACCTTTACTAATTGCCGTGTCCAAAACGTGTCCAAAACGTGTCCCGCCGTGTCCCGCCGTGTCCTGCCGTGTCCGAGCCGTGTCCATATTTTTTTTTACAATAAAATATTAGGACACGCGATTTGAAGTGTCGGACATGTGTCGGAGGCGTGTCCGAGCCGTGTCCGTGTCCGACACGTGTCCGACACGCCTACGGCTCATTTCGGAGAGTGTCCGCGTAACATAGCTGAATAGTGAATGTAGAGAAGTGGACCGGGTGCAGGCTGCAGGGTGCAGGGTAGAATTTATTGGGCTAGATAGGCCTTGTAAACTCAGCCCAATATAATTAATTTACGGTGTTGTTTATTCGGGTAAATTGTAATGAGTGTTATGAATATAATTAATATGAATGTCCAATACTTGGTCCCTAAGAAAAGATAAATTAGGAAATGCTTGTAAGAATGGAAGGAGTTGTGGCAGGGTATGTACTACTATATATTCTATTGTATTTAGGCTAGATTATTTCCTCTATTGTAATTCTAAATCACGCAAGAGATTTCTTAGCCAACACTCACCCTCTACTTTATAAAGGGGGCAGTGACTATTGCATTCTTAATCCACAATTCAATACATAATTCTCTCCTTTCAATTCTCTGTTTTATTGTTCTTTGTTCTTTTATTTTATAACACATTATCAGCACGACTCTACAATAAGCATTTGAAGTTCTAAATAAGATAACTGAAACTCTGCTTCAGAAGGTACAATTTCAAATTATTAATATTTCATTATATAATTTATTTTGGATTTCTTTTATTCGATTTTTTTTCTTTTCTTGAAATTCGTTATTTTACGAGTTTCTTTTCAGTTACATATCCCTACTCCAGATATTGCAGATTCTCTTTATAGACCAATGCACTAGAAGTTGCTTGTTTAATTATTTTTATTTTGCAACCAGAAGTTGCGTGTTTATTTTTATTAACGCATCAGAAGTTACTCGTTTAAATTATTTTGTATGCATCAGAAGTTGCATGTTTATTTTTATTTACGTACCAGAAGTTGTTTGTTTAATTTTATTTATGCAACTAGAAGTTGCATGTTTAATTTTATTTATGCACTAGAAGTTGCAAGTATATTTATGCGCCTGAAGTTGCGAAATTTATTTTTCTTTATGCACATTTATTTTTATCGTATATTTACATTTATGTACATTTACTTTTATGCACATTTATTTTTTATACATTTACTTTTCTGCACATTTACTTTTATGTACATTTATTTTATGCACATTTACTTTTATCCATATTTATTTTTATTTATTTATGCACCTATAGTTGCAAATTCATTCTATTTTATGCACCACAAGTTGCAAAAATTTATTTTATATATGCACTAGAAGTTGCAAAATTTAGCACCAGTAGTTGCAAGAATATAAATCAACATACTGTTCTCAATCTCGAAGATTAACTCTAAAACAATAATTTGAGAAAAGATGAAGAATATATATATTAAATAAAGATATATCTTACCTTTTTATTTTGATCTTGAAGTAGCAACAAGGGAAAAAGAGTTGTAAGATATATTAAAAACCAATATCATATTATATTGTGAATAAGCAAATTAATGAGTTGTAAAATAAAAAAAGTTATGAAACTTATCTAAATAGTAGTACTCAATTCCCAGAAGTGAATGTTGCAAAATAATGACATAAATGAGACTAATGCCATAAGTAATTACAAGAAAATCATATAAGACAATAAGAAGATACAACAAGATATCATTTGTAACAGATTCCAAAATATATATTTTTGATGTTGTATAAAAGTGCATTGGTTAAGTACCTGTTGTACACCAAAATATTTTGTCGAATTCTATAAAGTTTCTTTAAAAGAGAAAAAAAAATATGGTTAATTATGTTTGTAATTGAAAACCATTTTAATAAGCTCTTAAATATTACATAAGACTTTTAGGCGGACTTCCTTGACCATATATTTATTCAATTTATTTTGTTTATTTGTGGAATCCAAAATGGATGATAAAGACATATGTCCAGCAGACATTGAACAACTAAAATAATAATTAGAAATTGAAAGATAGGTATTAATATAATACCATGTATTGTAAATGTAATTTAAGACTCCAGAAGAGTTACCATTTTGTTGCCTGTATATAATAGATAATGCTTTAAAATTGTAAATTATTGTTTCTTGTATATAAGCAAAATAATGATTTTTCATTAAAATGAAAAATTATGAATTTCGTACAATTGATTCTGCATCATTCCCAGAAGTGAATACCACATATACAAGTCATGATTATGAATGTGGATGTGATGTGAAAGAGGTCAAGGTCAAAATTATACTTGTGACTGTGATGATTATATTAAGAAGAACGTAGTAATAAAGGACATTTGGTATGTCTCTATGTACGCCCAAGAATCTTGTGGAACTTTATTAAGCCGTCTTAAAGACAAAGAGAAAATAATAATGTCGACTTGTTTATCACGATAATGAAAATGTTGATAACCGATAATGATATCATCCGCTGGATCTAAAGCACATTAACAAGAACGAGGTAGAGAAAGAACCGAGTAAGAAAAATTTCTTTTATTCTATTTTATATTCTTATTATTATTGTTATTATCATTATCATTATCATTATTTTTCTTTCGTTTGATACTACTAATATGAATCAAAGTATGTATGGGCACAATAAGAATTATAAATATGTGTGCCTCATTGTAGTGGACAATATTTCTGTATTTTGAGAAATATTCATTAGAACAACATGCGGCTTTTCTATTGATTTGTATTATGAAGGACTAATACAATTAAGTCATATTTATTAGTAAACCAGAAGTTTATTGACTTAAAACTTATTTATGCTTCTGCATAATATATTTCGTCCAGTCGGAAAGCAATTTTATGATTTTGAAATAAACTTGAAGTTAATTAGAAAATCAACTTTATTATTAAACATGAACTGGAAGTTCAATAATTTGAAAAGTAATTTAATGATTTGACATGAACCAGAAGTCCACTAATTCCAAGAGAAATTTCATGATTTGGCATGAAACAAAAGTTAACTAATCTCGGAACAATGATGATGCAAATAATCACAGAGAATTCAAATATGCATCAATTAAAGAACCAGAAGATTCTTTTATCAAATGAATTTTCATGTGCTGCATGTTATCAAAGGAGAATTAATTGTTAGACATCACAAATCAGGGTTGGGAATGAATCACTCAATTTCCTTGAGCGTATTAATCGAAATATATGTGGCCCTATTACTCTTTCATGTGGACCATCTAGATATTTTATAGTATTAATAGATGCATCTATTAGATGGTCACATGTACATTTATTTAATCTCGAAATATTGTATTTGCGAGATTACTTGCTCGAATATTCTAATTAAGATAATAATTTCTGGATCGTACAACTAAGAAAAATCGTCTTGATGATGATCAGTTGGCTACATCCCAAGTAATAATTGACTATTGTACGTTGATTTAGATTATAGTTGAGCATTAGCCCACAAACGCACTTAGAATGATCTAACATCATATCTTGTTAAGCGATTATAATTAATCATTGGCCACTAATAATGAAATGAAAGCTCGTCTTTTGATTGAGGCCATGAAATGATATATGTGTTGGGTTTCTACCGTTCATAACGCAGCGGAAAAACAAAACGAAACAAAGTCGAATTCGAAACCCAAAAGAAGGATCCGTGAATTACAATTAAATCAAAGAAAAGTTCATTACTTTGTACCTTCGGATTACGCTTAATCCGTGATGATCGAAAGCGAATTTGGTTGACGCTTTTCTTTGCCCGATTCCAAACCGGTTTCCAAACCGATCCTTTGTATGTTTCGCCTAACCGGTCTCACAAACCGATCTCCAAGCGATCTCCAAACGAACCGATTTTCCAAGCAAACCAATTCTCCAAACAAACCGATTCTCCAAACAAAACCACGGTTTCAACCCGAATCACAAAGACGCCGCACTTCACTTCGTCCTCTACCGGTATCCACACGAACAACCCCTTTGAATGAATAGAGAACGATATATGCTAGTATTCGTTCTTTATTTTTTTCACAGAAATAACAAGAGAAGGTTTTTTCGGATTTTTCTCTCTTTTTGTCTCACAAAATTGGACGAAAATAATATCTTCATATGTCTACTTGGGGTGTCTCTTGTGCCTATATAGTCCATAAGTTTCATATCCTATGTGCATGGTAACTATGTAACCATATATGCAACACATCTTATCATATAAGATGTAGGATTGAATGTGTCACTTGACTATGTAGCTCTTCATACAACTTATCACATAAGTTATGATTTTTTCTGTGTACGTCTCAATACTTGTTCTTTGTGTGTGACCCTGTAGGTTTACTTAATGTTGGCAATAATCACAACGGATTATAAATCATGATCGGCCTCTAGCAAGATATCATTATTACCCAAATTAAGCAAGTATAGATGATTCGATTAAACCTAATTTATGTTCATGCATTGTATCCCTTTGTTACACGATATCTATATCGTCCATAAGGCATGATATGTGTCAACTTTACGTTGGTCGATAAATATTTCTTGACACCAAATTTGATTGAACATGAAATGACATTAATAACTCCTTATTAATTCACTCGAGCACGGCCGTGAGTTTTCTTCAATCAAATCATCAAGAGGCCTAAAGATATCTCTCTCATTTTATGAGAGGAACAAATCCTATCTTAATTAAACTCTTTCCTCCGCATAATTCATTATATACCTAATTATAATTTATGACCGCCCGGTTAAAGACGATGTTAGATTATATTAAAGTATAAAATTTCTCATGTAGGAAACTGAGATAGTCTCAAGTCTAAGGATTACAGATATATTCTTTACTGAGAATAACTAATGACACGAACCATGTAGTATTCTCACGGTGGGTTAATCCAGTATATGGTCTCTAACATATACTTTAATGACTTAATAACTCTTATTCATGATCAGTAAAACATGACCATCAGTCAACTAACATACTGATGTACATTTATAGCTTATCATAAAGTATATTTGTCTCACAAACATCCTATGAATGATCAGCGACGGTTTAGAATATCATTCATAATACTTTATAGTTTTACTATCAAAGACACATACTTTGATGATATAAAGCTGAATATCATATTCAAGGTTCATTTTAGTAATAAGAATAAAATAACCAATACGCATTTATTATATAAAATATCTCCAAATAAACATAATGTTTGTTTAACACAATCCATACAACTAGGTCTCAAATATATTGGCCTAGGGCATACTACTAACAATATGCTACAGCACTAATTAGAGTAAAGCCAACATTTTATAATAAGTACTCCCCATTATAATTTGTTACTGGCCTGCAGCCAAGTAAATACTATTTGAAATATTTTGGATGTGCAATATTTGTTCCAGTAGCTCCACCGCAACGCACAAAAATGGGTCACAAATAAAAGTCGGGCATATATGTTAAGTAAAATCGCCCTACATAATTTGATATCTTGAACTTCATTACATGAATATATTCACTACATGATTTATTGATTATAAATTTGATGTGACAAATTTTCAATCATTATCTAATTTTAATACTTGATCTCATATATATGAACTATAAGTTAAAATGTAACTCATTTGTAAAATATAGCAAATCTATTATCATATATATTTGTTCTTTCATAAAAGTAATCTGACAACATCTTAATTCGGATGGATATCCCTGGAGGATCATCCAAAAATACACCTGAAGTCTGTTAGATATTTATAGACAAAATTCCAGAAGAAAGAATTGAATGAATACCCAAGTGATTGTTGTGAGACAATTAAATATTAATGAATATGTTCAAGATATAATAGACAATGAAAGTCCTGAAGAACTTGATAAATAATTAATGATAACCTTAAGGGGAGAGAAACGAGAGCTGGAAAATATAAGTTATATCTTATATGGAATGCATCATTAATATCTTTCACTTAGATCCTCAAACAAGTTAATATGAACTAGAAGTTCATAAATTTATTAATGTGAAACAACATGCAATTATATTCATGCAAAAATAATTATCATATCATACATTTCAGCATTATGTGCTCATAATTATATTGTAGTACCCTTGGATAATTCTATATTTGATATATGCCTGAAGCATGGTCGACCAATCGGTTCCAATGATAAAGATCCAAGGAAGAAAAAGGAGCATAATAAGAAAGTTGGCATAATTGAAGTTATCAATACTTCAAAAGAAATAAATTCTTCTGAAAAGAATGTTGATGATAAAAGAGTAGAAAATAATGACGAGCAAATTACCCCAAAAGAGGTTTAGGTACCTAACAATATTGAAAATAATGAGATCTCAATAAATTATGTCTCTACTAGAATAAATATGGAACCGAAATAATATTGTGATTAATCAAAATTTATTTATGCAATTGCAATTGATTTATAAATAAAAATGAGGATCTAGAATTAAAATTATTTGTATAATGTCGATGGATAAAGTATTGGCCAAATCGAAAGATGTGATTAAAGCATCTTTATTTTCACTAGTGAAATATAAAATTGTGGATTTGTACTCCAAACACCTGGCGTTGTATAACGGTAACTTATAAGCGAGTATAACTTATAAGAGGGTGTTTTAAGAATATGTAACAAGAAAATTAAATTGTGATGTGCAATTATATTTCTAATTTTGTCGTCCCTGATGGACTTATTAACGTAGTAGCAAATTATTCATATCTCATTTGATTGCAATATATTAATGAAAATCCCTGAAGGATTTAGAATGCCTGAAGCATTTCAAATTCCCGAGAGATTTAATCTATTAAATTACAAAGATCTTTGTACTAATTAATGCAATATTGAGATATGTGATAAAATTGCTATAACAAATATTTGTTGAACCTTTTGAATGTTGATATATATATATTGATGATATAAAATCTTATGGTACTCTCGAAGAGCTCCAAAAGCTACCATATTTTTCAAAAAAAATATAAGATTAAATTCTTTAAGGCATAAAATATTATCTTGAATCATAAATTGAATATTATTTCCCTGGAGGAGTTATTGTTTAACAATCCATCTATTACAATGATATAATGTAGAGAAATCGCATCAATTAAGATCATCAAGATAACTTGTTTGATGTATTGACAATTGAAATAAAGGACGCTGAGTTATTTTCATGCATGAGCATGATGATTGTGAAACGAATATTTAACGAATCTCCTCAAATAATGATCCAGCAGATCTCTTCTTAAGCATATATTACAGAGATTGAACTTTGTCATCTCACATATAGTTGCATATATGAGGGGGAGAAATAATACGCACTGCACTCTTTTTCTCTTGTCTATGGTTTTTGTCCCAATGGGTTTTCCTAGCAAGGTTTTTAACGAGACAACTTTTGTGCGTAATATATAGAATGATGATGCACTCTTTTTCCTTCACTAGGATTTTTGCCCATAGGATTTTACCTAGTAAGGTTTTAACGAGGCATATTTAATATATAAAATAATGAGAAATAATGATAATACGCGATGCACTCTTTTTTCCTTAGCCAAGGTTTTGTCCTACTAGATTTTCCTTGTAAGGTTTTTAATGAGGCAAGTTCTAATGCGTATGAAATATGGACATCTAAGGGGGAGTGTTATGAATATAATTAATATGGATGTCCAATACTTGGCCCCTAAGAAAAGATAAATTAGGAAATGTTTGTAAGAATGGAAGGAGTTGTGGCAGGGTATTTACTACTGTATATTTTATTGTATTTAGGCTAGATTATTTCCTTTATTGTAATTCTAAATTAGGCAAAAGATTTCTTAGCCAGCACTCACCCCCTACTTTATAAAGGGGGCAGTGGCTATTGTATTCTTAATCCACAATTCAATACATAATTCTCTCCTTTCAATTCTCTATTTTATTGTTTTTTGTTCTTTCATTTTATAACAATGAGAAATTTGTTAAATTGAATGACGAAATCAGTGGCGAGGCTAATGAAAAATTCATATATATATATATATATATATATATATATATATATATATATATATATATATATATATATATAATCTAACTCTATCATAAAATGCCGTAATATGACTATATATATACTGCAATTTCAAATTTAGGGGATCCACTACCCCCTTAGTCTCTGTTAAGATCTGTTGAAATTACAGGGGTAAGAGAATTATATACTATGTTGCTTATTCTTATTGTAAATTGTAATTAGAGAAAATTGTGAAAATGAATGATGAAATTACAGGAGTAAATTAGTATAAATTTTTTATAAATAATAATAATAATAATAACAGTAAGAATAATAATAAACTGCAAATTAACACGGCAGAAAACATAAAAACAAAAGAGAAATAAACATCTTACAAACAAAATTTTGTTGGCAGATACACTAAAAAGTACTCCACAATAGAAATACAAACTTACATTGCTGCTAAGAATATCAAAGTTTATTCATTTATCTGATAAATAAATAAAACAAATGCAACAAAAATAATTATCAAGTGTACTAAGTAATCCTATCCTCCTACCTCCATCAACTGGAGATCTCCATTTCCCGATCTTCAGCAACTTTTTCGTCATCTTCTGCCAAATCGCTGGACATGGCAGACGGAATCCTGTGCCGCTTTAAGATCCGTGCAGTGGCCGATTTGGCATTTTGGTAATTCAAAACTATTACTCTCTCATCGTCCAAGTCGAATCTCAGGTTTTCGGTTTCACATGTCTCGACTAGACTGCATAAGTGCTTCAAGTTTTCTACTTCAATTCCATTCACTTTCTTTACCTGGAGAATATGAATAAACAATTTATTATTTATTAGTTTTATTTGAATCTATTTTTCATTCATTTTAATTTTAATTTTAGTTTTTAATAATTTACCTGCAGTTCAGAGAGTCTCTCGTATCCCGTGTTTATATCATCCATCAATACCTAAACCCAAAAGAATAAACAAATAAAAACAAATATTTCTTGCCCACCAATAAAACTAGGTAAGTTGCGAAAAAAGGCCCCTATATTAATGCCAAAATTGCTAAAAAAAACTAAATTATTGGAAAAATGTCCAAAATCCCTGCATTAATTACAGTAGAACTAACGATTTTAACCAATGTTATTAGAACTGGACTGGTTGTTCCACGCTGCTAAATTATTAGTTCTAAATGCCAAATTAAAAAATACCAAACAATATAACTCAATACTTTTTTCATAATACCTATATATTTCTTGCATTATCTGTTTCATAACATCCATCTAATAGTTACATACTAAATAACATTTCCCTCTCACTAAATTTCTCATCGCCATATCAAACTATCATCTTGTTACACAGCTTATTCAACATGTTACACGGAAATATCAGAATCATGTTTCACAACATAGTATAGGGTTGAGAACTATTAAAAACTCAATTCTCTTTAAAATTGAAGCCTTTTTGACAACCTGAGAGAGGATGACGAGTTGTTGGCCGGGCTTCTGAGGCAGGTCTCGGAGGGCCTTCTCGCACAGTTTCCGAGGCGAGGCGTTGTACCAGTCATCGCCGTACTCGTGCAGGTACGGCTGCGTCAGAGGCACAAACACGAATCCGCCGAAAATGTAATAACTCGGCAGCTTGTCGAATTGATGCACCGGCACCAGCGGCTGCAACTGGATATGAAATAATAATAAATTAATAAGTGAATGAATGAATGAGTATGCTGAAATTGCAGAAAAGCACCTGCATTGTTGAAAATTGTAAAAAGGACTGCATTACTCCCGAAATTGCAAAAAAAAACTTCCTACCGTTAATAAAAGCTTCTAACTAACGGTAGGGAGATTTTTGGAATTTAAGTAAAAATTCAGGGACTTTTTTGCAATTTTTAATAATGCAGGGGCTTTTTGGCAATTTGGCATAATGCAAGTCCGGTTGTGTCAGTGATATGAAATAAATCGGGCAAATATATAGTAGCTCGGGAGTTTATCAAATTGATGAACCGGTACCTGCGGTTGCAACTAAACATAAATAAAATAAATAAATACTATCTTCAGTTAGGTTTTTTGATAAATAAAATAATGAGAAATTTGATAAAAAATGCCCCTGCATTATTTTGAAAATTTTCAAAAACAAAAAACCTACGATAAAGAAAATTGCAAAATAAAATCTTGCATTATTGCAGAAATTGCAAGAAACTCTCTACCATAGTTTACCACTCTAAAATCACATTTCAAAAAATTAATTAACATTCTTAAAGTTTAATTTGAATTACTTTAGGAAAAAATCACATTTGAATTAATCCCAATGACTTCATTTGAAAAACAAATGTTCTAAAATTTAATTAATTTCTCTCTCTTAAAGCATATATATTTAAGTTTAAGAAATGTTACTTCAAACAAGGTATTCATCTTTAATAAATATATTTTTACATAATTAGTAAAACAAAACTAATGCTATTAGCTTCTAACTAACAGTAGGTCATTTTTTTACAATTCCGATAACAATTCATGACCTTTTTCCTTTGCAACTTTAAATATTGCAAGGTCATTTTTGCAATTTCTGCATGACGCACGGTCTTTTATCAAATTTCCTAAATAGGAGTATTAAATTAAGAATACTTACCGGTTTGAGAGTGACGTTAAATTCAAGCTCTTTGCCGTCTCTCAACACTCTAATAAGCGCTGTTTCTCCCGGTTTCTTCATAGAAACCAAATGATCAAACGTAATTCTCTCTCTATTCCTAAACGGAACTACAAAAAACAAAAAAAAATAATAAAAGTAAACAAATAAAAGACAAGATATTATTACTTTTATCATCTATTATTTCTTTATTATTGTTTAATAAAAATATTTGTTTACCATCCATTTCATATATTTTTATTATTACTTTTTTTTATATTTCATATTTTTTATTATTTCATTTATTTTTGTCATTTTTGTCATTTTTTATTTCTTTATTTCTTTATTTTTTACTTATTATTTTCTATTTTTATATTATTTAAAAATATTTGTTTATTATCTATTTCATATATATTTATCATTTATTTTATATTTTATATATTTTTTTATTATTTATTTTTCGTTTATTTTTTGTCTACTATTTTTCAATATTTTATAATTTTCCATTCTTCAGAATAAACTTATTTCTTTCCTTTCCCCACCAACCTGTGCCGTCATTGGCGATGGTGACGCCATCGAACGCCAGCACGACATCATCCTTCTTCAAAACCCTCGCCGCGTCAGACAGGGGGTTGACTTTACTAACAAGTACACCAGTCACACGGTCCCCCATCTTGAAATGGTCCCTCAGCTGGACGTTTTCTGTCGGCTGGCAGGACAGCCCGAGGGAGCAGAACCCGGCATAGTTCTCGGCGGCGGAGAGGAAGTGGTGGATGACGGGGACGGGGATGATGTAGCCGATGTTCTCGGCGCCGGAGAGGTTCTGGAAGGCGACGCCGGCGACCTTGTCGAGCATGATGGCGGGGCCGCCGGAGTTGCCGGGGTTGATGGCCGCGTCGATCTGGATGGCCATCAGCTGCGCCGCCCCGTGCACGTACTGCGTCGGCTCCACCCGCGACACCACCCCCTTCGTCACCGATATGTTATCCCCCCCTATAACAATAAACAAACAACAACATGCCAACTTTGCGTTTTTTTTATTGTTTGGAAAAATATGCGTTTTTTGTAGGGTTAAATGTGAAATTCCTCCAAAAAACAAATTATGTGGAACTTAAATATTGGCGAAAAGATCAAAAGAATTATTCAAAATTTGGTATTAAGATCGTACGTACCTTGAGGGTAGCCGACAACAGCCACAGCTTCTTGCAACAGCGGAATATCTCCGAGCTCCAAACAGTTCATCCCTTGCCAAAACTCTTCATTTGAGACCGAAAGAAGAGCTAAATCGCATTCATGCCCGATTGCTTCAACCTCAGCCTTGTATTTTGTCGGAGATCCGTGCTTTCTAACCAGAACGAAGGTATGATCAGCCACCACATGAGCGTTCGTTAGAATTCTTCTGTTCGGAAGCACAAACCCTACAAATTAGAAATTAGAAATCAGATCAACTTGATCAAAATCAGCTCAATTTTGATCCAAAAAATTAGATCAAATTGAGATGACTGGCCTGATCCGGTGGTGTCGCGTTGAGCCTTGTTTTGCCAAGGGAGGAAATAATTAGGGCTGCTGGATACAGTGAAGACCTTCACAACCGAATCGAGTGCAAGCTCAATCGCCTGATAAGCATCTGTATCGCCTCTTCCGATAATCTCCTCCTCCTCTGCAATTCGCCCCGCATCATCCCTTGTCGGATCGGCTTCGGTTGATTTACAGAGAACTGGCCCGACCAGAGGGGTTGTATAGGTGGAGAAAGGGCGGAGGAGAGGACGGCAGGGTTGGCGCGTCGGAGGAGAGGTGGGAATTGGACGGAGGACGGCGGCGGAGAGTCGCCGGAGGTGGCGGAGGGAGCGGAGCATGGTGGCGGCGGAAAAGGGTTTTGGCGGGGTTTTACTTTTAGTTAGTTAGTTTAGTTTATTTTATTAGCTCGTTTCAAAATGGGCCGGAAATGGATGATAGATAGTTTGCAAGTCTCTTAACTGGGCTAAATAAAAGAAAAGAAATTTAATTAGAGATTTAATCAGAGGTTTTTTTAATTAACCCCAACCCCTTATTTTTCACCTACTTTTGAGCCTTCTCAAGAGGCCACATCATCACTTTTATCTCCACCGTTCGATCAATTTTTTTGTCAAATCTCAGTCATTCATTCTCTCAAATTTATTGATATTTTATGGCAACATGTTTGTGGTTATTAAAACATAATTATATGATTGGTTGAATTGGTGTTTTGTGTTTCATCCCCGATTTAGTGAGAACCGTTGTAAATTTATTTCTGACCATCAAATCTTAATCAGATGGCTTCAATAAATCATAGTTCAAAGTTATGTTCAGTTATTAATGCCAATAGTTAATGAAGCGTTCACTCATTAAAATATAAATAATTTTTCTTTTCTTCTTTAAAAATTATAATTCTTAATGAAATATTTTATTTCTTATGTTAAAATCATCAAATATATATTTGTTGGAATTTTCTCTGTATTTTGAGTTCCATATTGTTATGGTTCTAATTTAATTATTTTCTTGCTAAAATATGTGAATAAAGACTATATAAAAGAACAAGTAAAAAAATAATATGCTCATTAAGTTATACCTTATACCTTATTTTTCATCTCTCTGTAAGCACTCTCAATAGACCTATCATCAATTTTATCTCGGCCGTTCGATCAAATTTTTTTTCAAATCTTGGTTTTTCATTTAAATTATTACCATAATATCACATGATCAGTTAGATTAATGTTTTGTGTTATATCTCCAATTACATGAGAACTATCATATAAATTTGTTGGAATTTTCTCTTTATTTTGAGTTTCATATTATTATGGTTCCAATTATTTTTTTCCGCTAAATATGTGAATATAGACTATATAAATGAGGATGTACAAAAATGATATGCTCATTAACTTATATCTTATATTTTATTTTTCATCTCTCTTTGAGCATTCTCAAGAGACCTATTGTCAATTTTATTTCAGCCGTTGGATCAAAGTTTTTTGAAATCTTAGTTTTTCATTTAAATTATTACCACAATATCACATGTACCAATAGTTAATGAAGAGTTTACTCATTAAAATATAAATAATTTTTATTTTCTTCTTTAAAAAATTATAATTCTTAATGAAATATTTTATTTCTCATGTTAAAATCATCAAATATAAATTTGTTGGAATTTTCTTTTTATTATCAATTCCATATTGTTATGGTTCCAATTTTTTTTCGCTAAAATATGTGAATATAGACTATATAAATGAAGATAAACAAAAATGATATGCTCATTAACTTATATCTTATATCCTATTTTTCATTTCTCTTTGAGCACTCTCAAGAGTCCTATTTGAAATCTTAGCTTTTCATTTTAAATTATTATCATAATGTCACATAATGACATATTGTCATGATTCCAATTTCATTTTTTCTTGATAAAATATATAAATATAGACTATCTAAAAAACATGTAATAAAATGATAAACTCATTTACTCTTATCATATTCTTTTACCTCTCTGTGAAAATTCTCAAGAGAACTATTATCAAATTTCTCTCCGCCGTCGAATCAAAAAATTGATCAAATATTAGCTTTTAATTTAAATTATTATCATAATATCACATGATTAGTTAGATTAATGTTCAGTGTTATATCTCCGTTATGTGAGAACTATCATCTCAAACAAAATTTCAGAATATTGAAAACTATATTATAGAGAAATAACATATGTGTAATACATACAATTTTAACATATGAAAAAATAAGAAATATAGTCGTGACAATTTTTTTTAAAGAAAATGAGTAATATTATATTTTCTATGTAGTATACATATTTTTCCTATATATATAATATTAAATATAATTATTATTTTTTATATTTTTAAAGTTAATAATCTATAATTTAATCTTATGCAGTTTCAACTAAAATCTTTGAAACAAATTATCTTGCATTTCTTTTATCTCATTCAACTAAGCCTGGTTAATACTTAATTTATTTTTCTAATATAATATGTCGAGACATAATGACATAAGAAAATCAAAGACAACGATTTTGAATTCTCATATATTATTATGTACTATCGATTCACAAACATTAATTTTGAATTTTCATAATTGCAAGTTAAATATTATTAAATTGAAATAACTATTAAAATTGAAATACTCGCCGCGAAGCGCGAGCATTATTCTAGTATATTATTAAGGGCATGTTTGATTTGAGGTATTCCATGATACACGGATATTGCAAATACATGGATCCAATGATTCATGGATTTGATGATCCATGTGAGTTGTTTGATTAGATGGATTTGTTGATTGAGGATTTGAATATTTAATTTAAGTTTATTAAATGATAATTGTTGAGTAGTTATAATGGTATTGAAAACTATATTATAGAGAAATATTGAAAATTTCAGAATATTGAAAGCTATATTATAGAGAAATAACATATGTGTAATACATACAATTTTAACATATGAAAAAAATAAGAAATATAGTCGTGACAATTTTTTTTAAAGAAAATGAGTAATATTACATTTTCTATGTAGTATACATATTTTTCCTATATATATAATATTAAATATAATTATTATTTTTTATATTTTTAAAGTTAATAATCTATAATTTAATCTTATGCAGTTTCAACTAAAATCTTTGAAATAAATTATCTTGCATTTTTTTTATCTCATTCAACTAAGCCTGGTTAATACTTAATTTGTTTTTCTAATATAATATGTCGAGACATAATGACATAAGAAAATCAAAGACAACAATTTTGAATTCTCATATATTATTATGTACTATCGATTCACAAACATTAATTTTGAATTTTCATAATTGCAAGTTATATATTATTAAATTGAAAAAACTATTAAAATTGAAATACTCGCCGCGAAGTGCGAGCATTATTCTAGTATATTATTAAGGGCATGTTTGATTTGAGGTATTCCATGATACACGGATATTGCAAATACATGGATCTAATGATTCATGGATTTGATGATCCATGTGAGTTGTTTGATTAGATGGATTTGTTGATTGAGGATTTGAATATTTAATTTAAGTTTATTAAATGATAATTGTTGAGTAGTTATAATGGTATACAAATTTTATTATATATATTATTTAACAACAACAAATAAAATATGGATATATCAGTTGTGTATATAAAAATAATAAATAATCTTAAAAAATAATAAATAATAAAAATAAAATTAATAATAGTTATAATAATGATAAATAATATAATATGAAAATAAATAATATAATATAATAATATAATATAATATAATATAATTGTTATGAATAATTTAGTATGGATGTCCATTTCCTTCTTGAACTTCTAAATACATCATCTCCATATATTCATTTCCTTCTTGAACTTCTAAATACATCACCTCCATATATTCATGTATTGTTACAATCTAGAATAGTTTGGATGTATATCTTTTCTTGAATTTTGAATATCATTATATTTGTATTTATTCTCTCTTATTTCTATGTATTATGAAGAGAATTGATCTTCTTATAAATAGAGCCTTACAATGTAAAGAAGAGAGACAACAATTGAATAAATAGTTTATTATCTTATTCTCTCTTTTCTCTATCTCTCTTTTAACTATTACATAATACGTTATCAGCACGACTCTACCATACAGATTTGAAGTTTTAAATAACATAACTAAAACTCTACTCCATAAGTTTTTCATGGCAAATCTCACACATCTCGAATTTGTGGCTCTCGAATTATCGGGGAATAATTATTTATCGTGGGTCCTCGATGCAGAGATTCATTTGGATGCAAAGGGTCTTGGAGAGACCATAAAAGTGGGAAATGAGGCATCCCTTCATGATCGCGCGAAAGCAATGATCTTCTTAAGGCATCACTTACACGAGAGTTTAAAAAATGAGTACCTTACGGTAAAAGATCCACTTGCGTTATGGCAAAGTTTAAAAGAACGATATGATCACCAAAAAACCGTAATACTTCCACGAGCTCGTTACGAGTGGACACATCTAAGGTTACAAGACTACAAAACTATAAGTGAATATAATTCAATGATGTTTAAAATAACTTCACAACTCAAACTTTTCGGAGAAACAATAACTGATAATGACATGCTAGAAAAAACATTTTCTACATTTCATATCTCGAATATCCACTTGTCACAACAATACAGACAACAAGGTTTTACAAAGTATTCAGAACTTATAGCTTGTCTCCTAGTAGCGGAGCAAAATAACGAGCTTCTTTTAAAAAATCATCAATTACGCCCAACTGGTTCCGCGCCATTCCCAGAAGTGAATGCTACAACACATAATAGTCGTGGTCGTGGACGCGGACGTGGACGTGGACGTGGAAGGGGCCAAAGCCGAAATTATACTTGGCATCGTGTTGGTCATGTTAAGAAACCTGCACAAGAAAAGAATAAGAAGCCACAAAATGAATCTTCTAAAGGGTCTGAAACTCCATGTTATAGATGTGGTGTAAGAGGGCATTGGTCACGTACATGTCGTACGCCAAAGCATCTTTTTGACCTTTATCAAGCTTCCTTAAAGGAAGAAGGGAAAAATAAAGAGGCCAACTATGTTGACCATGATAATGAAAAAGAGTGTAATGACCCAACAACGACACGTTTGGACGTGGAAGATTATCTAATATCTCAAAATGGAGATGTTGGTTTTTCATTTGCAAATGAAAATGTCGAAGACTAAGAGAAATTGTCATCAACAATATTTTATTTCCATAGTTTGCGAATAAAATATTCAAGACTATAATTTTCTTGAAGTATTAGTAATATTTTTATTTTATTTTATTTTCTTTTCTTTTCTTCTTATGCTTTGCTTTGTAATAAAATGCTTTTAAGCATGTTTAATTTGATATTTAAGTTATGCATTTTTCTTATATTTTTCTTAATGTTTGTTTAAATAAAGGGAGACTTGAAAATCCCTCATTTTATTACGAAAATGGATGGTGATGATATATGCTTAGCGGATAGTTCAACGACACACACCATACTTAAAAATACAAAATATTTCTCTAACTTAACAAAAATGAAAGCAAATGTAAATACAATATCAGGCACTGCAAATATGATTGAGGGTTCCGGAAGAGCCATAATTTTGCTGCCCAGAGGAACGAAATTTATAATAGAAGATGCTCTATTATCAACTAAATCAAAAAGAAATTTGTTAAGTTTTAAAGATATACGTCGTAATGGATATCATATTGAAACAATAAATAAAAATAATATTGAATATCTTAATATAACTAATATTGTGTGTAAACATAAGTATATATTAGAAAAATTGCCCGCTTTGTCAACAGGCCTGTACTATTCACATATTAGTACAATTGAAGCGCATGCTATAATGAACCAAGAGTTCATTCAATCAAACATGAATTTTATGATTTGGCATGATCATTTAGGTCATCCAGGAGCTATAATGATGAGAAGGATTATAGAAAATTCAAACGGCCATCCTTTGAAGAACCAAAAGATTCTTCCATCAAACGAATTCTCATGTGCTGCTTGTTATCAAGGGAAACTAATTGTTAGACCATCGACAACTAAGGTTAAAAATGAATCACCTAGTTTTCTTGAACGTATACAAGGAGATATATGTGGACCTATTACTCCTTCATGTGGACCATTTAAATACTTTATGGTATTAATAGATGCATCTACAAGATGGTCAGATGTATGTTTGTTATCATCTCGAAATGTAGCATTTGCGAAATTACTTGCTCAGATAATTCGATTAAGAGCACAATTTCCAGATTATACAATTAAGACAATTCGTCTTGATAATGCCGGTGAATTTACGTCCCAAGCATTTAATGACTATTGTATGTCAATCGGGATTAAAGTTGAGCATCCAGTAGCTCACACACATACACAAAATGGTTTAGCAGAATCTCTTATTAAGCGTTTACAATTAATCGCTCGATCCTTAATTATAAAATCAAAGTTGACAACTTATGTTTGGGGCCATGCAATTTTACATGCTGCAGCACTAATTAAATTAAGACCAACTTCTTATCATAAATATTCCCCGTTTCAACTTGTAAATGGCCAGCAGCCAAATATATCTCATTTAAAAAATTTTGGGTGTGCGGTATATATTCCGATAGCTCCACCACAACGCAAAAAAATGGGTCCACAAAGAAGATTGGGGATTTATGTTGGTTTTGAATCCTCATCGATTATAAAATATCTTGAACCATTAACTGGAGATTTATTTACAGCAAGATTTGCTGATTGTCAATTCGATGAAACTGTATTCCCAACATTAGGGGGAGATAAACAAAAGCTGAAAAAACAAGAAATTACATGGAATTCATTATCAATGTCTCAACTTGATCCTCGAACAAATCAATCTGAACTAGAAGTTCAGAAAATTATTCATTTGCAACAAATTGCAAATCAATTACCTGATGCATTTATTGATACAAAAAGAGTAACCAAATCATATATTCTAGCATTAAATGCTCCTGCTCGAATTGGAATACCCTTGGATAGTTCTATTAATGATAAACGCCAGAAGCGTGGTCGACCAATCGGTTCCAACGATAAAAATCCAAGGAAGAAGCGAGAGCATGATAAGAAAGTTGGCACTACTGAAATTATAAAACCTCATGAAGAGGATATTAAAGATAAAATGGTAGACGACATAAATAACCAAATAAATTTTGAAGAAGTTCAGGTACCTGACAACATTGAAAATGTTGAAAATGAAGAGATCTCGATAAATTATGTCTCTACTGGAAAAAGATGGACCGAAATGAAACTATTATTAATGAAAAGTTTGCATATGCGATCGCAATAGATTTAAACAATGAAAATGAGTATCAAGAACCAAAATCAATTGAAGAATGTCGACGAAGAAAAGATTGGCCAAAATGGAAAGATGCAATTAAGGCAGAGTTGAACTCACTTGAGAAACGTGAAGTTTTTGGACATGTAATCTAAACGCCTGAAGGTATACAACCGGTAGGCTATAAGTGGGTATTTGTAAGAAAGCGAAATGAGAAGAATAAAATTATAAGATACAAAGCAAGACTGGTAGCGCAAGGATTTACACAGAAACCCGGAATAGATTATGAAGAGACTTATTCGCCCGTATTAGATGCAATTACATTTCGATTTTTAATTAGCTTGGCAGTTTCTGAAGGACTAAATATGCGTCTAATGGATGTTGTTACAACTTATTTATATGGATCGCTTGATACTGATATTTATATGAAAATTCCTAGAGGACTAAAAGTATCTGAAGCATGTAACATAAGACATCGTGGAATGTATTCTATAAAATTGAAAAAGTCCTTGTATGGGTTGAAACAATCCGGAAGGATGTGGTATAACCACCTAAGTAAATACCTTATAGAAGAAGGATATGAAAATAATCTTATTAGTCCATGTATTTTTATTAAGAAATCCAATTCTGGATTTGTTATTATTGCAGTATATGTCGATGATTTAAATATCATTGGAACTCCTGAAGAGATTGAGAATACTGCTGCATATTTAAAAAGAGAATTTGAAATGAAAGATCTTGGAAAAACAAAATTTTGTCTTGGACTACAAATTGAGCACTTAAAAGGTGGCATATTTGTTCATCAGTCCAATTATGTGAATAAAATTTTAAAACGATTTAACATGGACAAATCCCATCCATTAAGCTCACCAATGATTGTTCGATCCCTTGATGTAAAGATGGATTGTTTTCATCCAAAAGAAGATAATGAAGAAATTCTTGGTCCAGAAGTACCATCTTTGAGTGTAATTGGTGCATTGATGTATTTAGCTAATAATACAAGACCTGATATAGCATTCTCTGTAAACTTATTAGCTAGATATAGTTCTGCACCAACACGAAGACATTGGAATGGTATCAAACATGTACTTCGTTATCTTCGAGGAACAATAGGTATGGGTTTATTATACAAAAAAACAACAGAACCCAAATTAATTGGATATGTAGATGCTGGATATATGCCAGATCCACATAAAGCCAGATCACAAACTGGATACTTATTTACATACGGCAATACTGCTATTTCATGGCGGTCCACCAAGCAAACCTTAGTGGCTACATCTTCAAACCATGCTGAAATCATTGCGCTCCATGAGGCTAGTAAAGAATGTGTATGGCTAAGATCAATGATTCAACATATTCAAGAATCATATCACCTTAATACAGTTAAAGGTAGTCAAACTGTGATATATGAAGATAACACTGCATGCATTGCTCAAATAAAAGAAGGCTATATTAAAGGAGATAGAACCAAACACATTTCTCCAAAGTTCTTTTTCACACACGAACTTCAGAAGAACGGTGAAATTAATGTTCACCAGATACGCTCAACGGACAATCTAGCAGATCTATTCACAAAATCATTACCAACCAGAATTTTTGAGAAATTAGTGCACAAGATTGGACTTCATCGTTTTAAAGATATTTGTACACATGAGGGGGAGAAATAATACGTATGAAACATGGACATCCAAGGGAGAGTGTTATGAATAATTTAGTATGGATGTCCATTTCCTTCTTGAACTTCTAAATACATGAATAGTGTGGATGTATATCTTTTCTTGAATTTTGAATATCATTATATTTGTATTTATTCTCTCTTATTTCTATGTATTATGAAGAGAATTGATCTTCCTATAAATAGAGCCTTACAATGTAAAGAAGAGAGACAACAATTGAATAAATAGTTTATTATCTTATTCTCTCTTTTCTCTATCTCTCTTTTAACTATTTCATAATAATAATAATATAATATAAAAATAAATAATATAATATAATAATAAATAAATAATATAATATAATATAATATAATATAATATAATATAATAAGTTGGTGTATTTTGTAATCCCAAAGTTTTGAGTGTATTACAAAATCTCCGGATTTGAGCCCTAAAATCCATGGATTCTTTAATATACCTCAAATGAAACAATAGATTTTATATAGAATCATGTATTCATAAATACAATCTCCTAAAATACACCAAATCAAACATGCCCTAAGAGGATTTATTTGTATATTTTTGGTTTTGAGAATTATTCAGAAAGCCCCCACGAAATTATCAAAAATTGTAGAACCCCGTCATTAAGTTTCACTGATGGAGTACTTAGGGCGTGTTTGATTTGAGGTACTTTGAGATACATGGAATATGAGAGTACATGGATTTGTCAATACAAGTGAGTTGTTTGATTAGGTATACTTTGAAATCATGCATACAAAAAATAATTGTTTGATTTTTGATGAAATTCAGGATTTGTTATATTGTTTGACGATTACTAGTTGGCTAAATTAAAAAAATATGTATATGATTGTTTCTTATCTCATTGCCATTTTTTTTCTGCAATAGTGATCAAGTAGTCAAAGAATAATTATAACATATTACTAAAAGTTGAATAGTAATTTCCATTGAAAAAATGAAATATCAATCACAATTGCAAAAATGAGATATCAATCACAATGGCTAAACTAAATAACCACGAAGACTTAGATCATGAAGCTCTTCATTACCATTTACTACTATTAAATTGTTAAACGTACACAAAATGAAGACTTAGATTATGGAGCTCTTCATTACCATTTACTACTATTAAATTGTTAAACATACACAAAATATAGTCATCGTTACAATTCAATACTATTAAGTTGTTAAACATACAGCTGAAGTTACCATTCATTACAATAGAACATAAGCAAAATCTTAAATATATTCAAAATGTGACCATAAACTATATCACAACATCATCTAGAAGAATACTTC
This sequence comes from Juncus effusus, assembly GCA_027726005.1. Classification (NCBI taxonomy): domain Eukaryota; kingdom Viridiplantae; phylum Streptophyta; class Magnoliopsida; order Poales; family Juncaceae; genus Juncus; species Juncus effusus. The sequence goes on from CM050899.1 coordinate 5,259,959, forward strand.
ACCACCTATACCACTCATGTCACCCGTGGCAGCCACCGCCACTTGGAATTTTTTTGAATAGTAGCACTATTTTGAAGAATAATTAATCAGATAGCATGATTTTCAAAATATTTGGGTAGGTAGCACTTCCGCCAGACCCTCTGGCGGAACTGAGTAGTTCCGCCAGAGGGTCTGGCGGAACTAGGGAATTTTTGTTTTTTGCTAATCTCGGCCATTTGGCACCCTTAAACAGCCTTAATTAATGAAAAATGCTAGTTCCGCCACTGGGTCTGGCGGAACTAGGTAAAATGTATTTTTGACCCAATTTAGACGGTGAAATTGGCCCAAAAATGACGAAAATATAGGTTCCGCCAGACCGTCTGGAATTAATGAAAAATGCTAGTTCCGCCACTGGGTCTGGCGGAACTGGGTAAAATGTATTTTTGGCCCAATTTAGACGGTGAAATTGGCCCAAAAATGACGAAAATATAGGTTCCGCCAGACCGTCTGGCGGAACTAGATAGTTCCGTCAATGGGTCTGGCGGAACTAGATCATTTTCCCAACTTACAATCTGACCCAAAAAGTCCAAAAAAATGGTCTAGTTCCGCCAGACCCTCTGGCGGAACTAGCTATTCTAGCTAGTTCCGCCAGTGAGTCTGGCGGAACTAGACCATTTCCCCAACTTACAATCTGGCCCAAAAAGTCCAAAAAAATGGTCTAGTTCCGCCAGACCCTTTGGCGGAACTAGCTAGTTCCGCCAGTGAGTCTGGCGGAACTAGACCATTTCCCCAACTTACAATCTGGCCCAAAAAGTCCAAAAAAATGGTCTAGTTCCGCCAGACCCTTTGGCGGAACTAGCTAGTTCCGCCAGTGAGTCTGGCGGAACTAGACCATTTTCTCAACTTTCAATCTGACCCAAAAAGTCCAAAAAAATGGTCTAGTTCCGCCAGACCCTCTGGCGGAACTAGCTAGTTCCGCCAGTGAGTCTGGCGGAACTAGACCATTTTCCCAACTTACAATCTGACCCAAAAAGTCTAAAAAAATGGTCTAGTTCCGCAAGACCCTCTGGCGGAACTAGCTATTTTCTAGCTAGTTCCGCCAGACCCTTTGGCGGAACTAACTAGTTCCGCCAGTGAGTCTGGCGGAACTAGACCATTTTCCCAACTTACAATCTGACCGAAAAACCCCAAAAAAATGGTCTAGTTCCGCCAGACCCTTTGGCGGAACTAGCTAGTTCCGCCAGTGAGTCTGGCGGAACTAGACCATTTTCCCAACTTACAATCTGACCCAAAAACCCCAAAAAAATGGTCTAGTTCCGCCAGACCCTCTGGCGGAACTAGCTATTTTCTAGCTAGTTCTGCCAGACCCTCTGGCGGAACTAGCTAGAAATGAGTAGTTCCGCCTGACTATCTGGCGGAACCTGTATCAGCGCGTCTCTGACCCCAAAAAATTGAGAAATAGCCTAGTTCCGCCAGAGCCTTTGGCGGAACTTGTTCAATCATTGGAGCCTGTTATAAAAGGAAAATCTTTCTCTCTCTCCCCCAATCTAACCTAAAATCCGCCCCCAAAAAATAAAACTACTATTCAGATGATTTTGAAGTGTATTTGAGGTGATTTTGACCCAAATAAATAGAGAAAATAGAAGAAAAGAAAGACGGAAATAAGGTATTGATTATAGATTGTTTTTTCATTAAATAATTAATTGATTTTATTATATATTTGTTGTTAATTTGTTGAAATATTATTGCAATTAGTAAGAAGAAAATGGCACAAAACTCTCAAATTCTTGTATATTATGATGGTCTTATTGTAAATCTACCAAACGGATGCTATTACGACCCGGAGGAACCGGCTTATATTCCAGAAAGTACAACCACAAATAGGGATTATGACCAACTGTGTAACGAAATTTATGAGAATCTCGGTTGGTCATATAATGATATTCTTTTAATCCGAGGTCGGCTTCCTTCCCTTAAGAAAGGAATTTGGCATTATAGGTTAGTGAAAATTATGAATAATACACAATTGATTAATTTTGCGGAACGCGTCATAAGGGTAGGGATGGAGGAATTAGAAATATATGTTGATCGCGTCCAAAATAAAGAATATCAGATAGGAACTAGTAGTAGATCAAATGTAATTCCAAATGCAGATGAAAATGAGATATTAGAACCCGTTGAAAATGAAATACATAATGAAAATGCGAATGAGGACCCATTTGCGACCTTTGATATGGCACGTGTGAGCAATAATGTACTTCCCGAAATAGATGATGATGAAAATGAATTAGATGAGGAACCCGAAATGGAGTCAGAGGACGAGGAAGAAATTTATGGAGATGGCGATGAAGAAATGGAGAGAGTGAACCATCAGACGGGATTTATATATACGGAAGAGGGTGAGATGGTTAGTGCAGGTACTTTCGGTGATGCGCCGGCTGCTGAATTCGAAGATAGTTCAATGTGGGAATATGCGAGAAATGATGTCTTATCTGGCATGAATGTGAATGAAAATGATGATGAAATATTGTATAAGGGACGTACATTTGAAACGAAATCAGAACTACAATCGGCTGTAAGAGCATACAGTGTGAAGCATCACCGAGAAATAGAAGTAGACCACTCGAATAAAACGAGATATATTGTGATATGCAAGCTTAAAGATGAAGGTACTAGAGGATGTAGTTGGAGGATACACGCTTCGATTAATAAAAAAAAAAATTATGGGAGATTAAAACATTTAGACAACCACACGTATGTATTAACCAAACACCTAGAAGAGACCACAAACAGTTAACGAGTGCGCTTGTTGGGGGGCTAATTCTAGATATCGTAAGAGCGGATTTAGATGTTAAACCTGTAACCATAATAGAAGCCGTTAAATTGAAGGTTGAATATACCATATCGTATTGGAAGGCTTGGCACGCAAAACAACACGCGTTTCGATTCTTATTTGGGGGTTGGAGGGAGGCTTATAATTTGCTCCCTGAGTTGATGGCGGCAATAACCTCAACAAATCCTGGTACTTTGTATACATTTAAAACTGGTGCCCCAAATAGAGATGGTGAGTTGGAGTTCGAAGGTCTATTTTGGGCATTTGCCCCATCACTACATGGTTTTCAATTTTGCAAGCCCGTCATAACAGTAGATGGAACATTTCTAACCGGAAAATACCAAGGAACTTTACTGACGGCGATTGGTACCGACGCAAATGGTCAGTTATTTCCTTTAGCTTTTGCTTTAGTTGATAGGGAGAAGAATGAGACATGGGGGTGGTTTTTTAATTGTTTGCGTGATGTTCTAGGTGAAGAAAATATGTATTGCATTATTTCGGATAGGCATGCTGGCATAATTAGCGCAATGAGAGTGAGAAGGTGGCTGCCACCTTATGGTTATCATCGTTATTGTATGCGGCATCTTCAAGCAAATTTCAGTAATGCTGTAACAGACAAAACAGTGGTTCCAATGATTCAAGGATTAGTACGTGCGCACAACAAATATAAATTTAATAAGATATGGGAAAAAATGGAAAAAAAAGATAGTTCAGCGACCGATTGGTTACAAAAGATAAATAAATCAAATTGGGCGATTTCGTACGATACTGAAGGTCGTCGGTGGGGCATACCAACTAGCAATAACGCTGAAGTGATGAATTTTGTTTTCAAAGGTATAAGAAAACTACCTGTTACGGCAATTGTGGAAGCGACATTTTATAAGCTAAATTGTTATCACGTGAGATATCGGGCGGCTGCTGCTATGAGGGAAAAGAATTGGTCGGATATAGTGATGTTAAAAATGGAACGTAGACGCATTAAGGTTGCTAGGCATGAAGTCACTTGCTACAACTTAGAGCAAGGTATTTATCAGGTGCTTACGCAAGCCCGGCATTCGACGAGTGGTATCGGAAATCCGAGAAAGAAATGGCGAGTGGATATCAACGAAGGAAAATGCGAGTGTCAGAAACCTATGATATACCACTACCCGTGTTCGCACGTCATAGCAGTTTGTATACTCAAAGTTATATCTAGCGAAGTTTTCATTCATCCGTGTTATTCCTTGGAGAATTTGAAACGTACGTATGAAAAAAGTTTCTATCCTATAAAGGAAAAATCACAATGGACGCCACGCATAGAAATTTGTAATTTCAATTTATTTCCTGGTGATAAACTTATAAGGACAAATGCTAACGGAAGGATGAAACGTGGAAGAAGGCAGGAGTTGCGAATCCAAAACAGTATGGACACCATGAACAAAGAAAAACGTGTAATGAATTGCAGCGTCTGCAAATTACCAGGACACACTAAACGAAAGTGCACACAAATGGGTGGAGACCGTTACAATGGACCGTAGTTTCGTTTATTTAGTTTGGTTTATTTAGTTTGTTTTCATTTTGTTTATTTTATTTAGTTTGTTTTATTTATTGTTGAGTAGTTGTAATGCTTAAGTTAAAACAATCTCAATAAACCATAAACCCTAAAAAATCAAACAAACAATCCGCAACATAATGCAAATCCCCAAACATAACCCCTAAACCCCAAACACATAAACTATAACGTAGTCCAAATCACAAAATATAAACCCTAAAACACTAACATAAACCCTAAACATCTCCGCCGAGTGCACCACGGCCACATGCACCCCGGCCGCGTGCACCACGGCCGCGTCCTCTTCCTCTCCCTCTCCCCTGGTTCCGAGTCTGCATTTGAGTGAGCTGACTGACGTCTTCTCCTCCTATCTCTCCTCCCGCATCTGCTCTCGGTTCGTTGAGCACCTCCCACTCAGTATCGCCGGGATACTCATTAAGCTGAGTACAAATTAGTTTTTGACATCCCAACCATTTTCTGACGCCGTCCCTTACTTCCGCCCTCATATTTGCACCAAATTCTCGGAGCATTCTGAAACCTATGCGAGCTCCCTCCATGGCAGTTTGTGCCTTAAAATATTAAAAAAAATAAAAAATTTATAATTCTAAATTTAACTTTAAAAATATTACAAAAATTTACCGCTAATCTTTTTTCGAGGACCATGGGGCGGTATGTGCTCGAACCGTGCGAAATGGTGCTCTGCACCAACGGATCAGAATTCTGCCAATACCAGCTCATGTAACCATCATAATCCAGAGGGGTATACGGCTCCAGGGGATCCATTTGCGAATACCAATACTATTTATCGTTCCAACGTGTAATCCAATTCTTGTGAATCTTACGCCAATCGTTTCCCTTAAAATTCGTCAGGTCGCGTAATTCTTTGTCTGCAATTTTGTCGGCTTCAGGTATTTCCGGGGGTATTTTTTTGCCAATACCCGAACTGTCGCATCACCCTCTCAGGACGATAACGCTCGACGATCCAGAAATAAATCAACGACACACTGAGTAGTGTCGTAGTTCTTTCTTCCTGACAAATGGGCGGTAGCCGATCGCGGTATGGTTCGTAAGGTGCCCAAAAGATATCACTTTGAGGGATGCTGTCTAACATGTCACGGTTCGCCCACAAATGAGTAGTCGACGGATCCTCTTTAACTCTTGCATCTCTCCAGAGCATGCCAACCGTATCATTGTAATCCGGATCGTCGTAGATATTCAATTTTGCCAGGTTCAATGAAACTCTCGGTCTTCCGGTCGCAAAATGTTGCCAAGCCCATAATTGTAATAATAAGATGCAGCCTCCCATATTTTTCCGATCGGGACCTGTACTTTTGCACAGCTCTCTGTACAGGTATGCAAGTACCCCACTCCCAAATGCCCACTCATGCAAATTATTCATTTCTTGTAAAAGTACCAGCGGCATAAGCGAATAACTGTCCCCATTCGGATCCGTAAATAAAATGTCGGAAAAAAATCCGATCATGTAAGCTCTACAATATTGCTCGACTCGTAATATGGGGGCATCACACTCCAAGTCGGCAAAATTCTCCATGAACCATTTTTTTTTTACCAACACGTTGCTTTTCTTACTTCCTGATCCTCTGAACATCTCTTGGGGGGGTATTTTTCCGAGTAGTTCCCCGGCTTTATTTGCCCAATTAATACCGCTGTTCTTCACACAAAGGGGCTTGCCATCCACCCGCAACCCCAACAAGCATGAAACATCCTCTAACGTTATGGTCATTTCTCCGTGCGGCATGTGGAACGTATGTGTCTCTTTTCTCCACCGTTCCTGCAGAGAGGTTATCAGTATGCCATCGATTGGTATATAACCGATTCTCTGCGTTTGTAACAAACACGCACTCGCAAAATATGGCTCGAACTGAACATTCCATGGCACCTGCGGAAACGAAACATATAAGTACATTATTTTTACATAATTAAATAAATAGATATATAGAAATAATTTTATATACAATACATTAATATGATGTTGCCTGTATCGGAAACCCCCTTTCGCTACAGCCTTGGTGTTGTCCGGTTGGTTGAAACATACGGTTCTGTGATCATCCTGGAATTCGTTCAGCGGACGATATACCGGACCTTCTGGCTCAACTATAGGAGCCTTCCCCCGATCCGCACGACTAGATCCGCCCCGACTAGATCCGCCCCTAGACGACATTCCAATATAAATTTTATTTTTTAAATATAAATAATAATTAAACAATTACTATAAATAAATTACTTCAATCTTTTTTTAATATAAACAAATTACTTCACTGTTTTTTTTAATAGGAATAATACTATATAGTCAAAAATAAAAACCTAACAAATCATTATAAATAAATATATTACTAAACAAATATATATTATATTTTTTTCTTAAAATAACTACATATTGAAAATTAATTATTAAATATTTTCATACCGAATAAAATTAATAAAAATATCCCTATATAAATAATAACTAAACAATATATTTTTACATTAGTAAATAAACATACTATTTAACACAAAAATAAACAAATTGTTTCATTCTATTTTTTTTAATACAAAAAATTGTATATATTAAAAAAAACCATACACAATTACTATAAATAAATATATTACTAAACAAATATATATTATATTTTTTCTTAAAATAACAACATATTGAAAATTAATTATTAAATATTTTCATACCGAATAAAATTGATAAAAATATCCCTATATAAATAATAACTAAACAATATATTTTTACATAACTAAATAAACATACTATTTAACAGAAAAATAAACAAATTGCTTCATTCTATTTTTTTTAATACAAAAAATTGTATATATTAAAAAAAATCATACACAATTACTATAAATAAATATATTACTAAATAAATTTATATTATATTTTTCTTTAAAATAATTAAGTAATAAAAAATAATTACAAATTTTTTTCATACCGAATAAATTTGACGAAAAATTTACTCCTTCTTCTTCTTCTTCTTCTTCTTCTCCTTCTTCTTCTTCTCCTCCTCCTTCTTCTTCTTCTTCTTGTTCTTATTTTTCTCTAAAGAAATCAACAAAAATTCAAATAAATTTCAATACTATCAACCTATTTAAACCAATTTCAAACTAATCTCACTAAATCCATACCTATTTCGCACTAATTTCACTCAAACAAAACTTATTTCAATTCAACCAAATCAACAAAAATAACTAATCAAAACTCAAAATCAAACAAAATAACTTACATATTTCTTCTTCTTTCTAACTTCTCCTTCTCTTCCTTTAATTTCTCCCCTCTTTGTCCTTTAATTTGCTCTCAAATCGCATGAAATTTCGCCCCCAAATTTTTCTCTTCTTTTTTCGAACGGACGGGTAGGGTTATTTGAGGGTCGGACGGGTTTAAATTCGGGTTTAAAAAAACGCAGTGGGTAGTTCCGCCAGAGCCATTGGCGGAACTAGCTAGTTCCGCCAGAGGGTCTGGAACTAGCTAGAAAATAGCTAGTTCCGCCAAAGGGTCTGGCGGAACTAGACCATTTTTTTGGACTTTTTGGGTCGGATTGTAAGTTGGGAAAATGGTCTAGTTCCGCCAGACTCATTGGCGGAACTAGCTAGTTTCGCCAGAGGGTCTGGCGGAACCTATATTTTCGTCATTTTTGGGCCAAGTTCACCATCTAAATTGGGCCAAAGATACATTTTACCTAGTTCCGCCAGATCCAGTGGCGGAACTAACATTTTTCATTAATTAAGGCTGTTTAAGGGTGCCAAATGGCCGAGATTAGCAAAAAAAAAAAATTCCCTAGTTCCGCCAGACCCTCTGGCGGAACTACTTCAGTTCCGCCAGAGGGTCTGGCGGAAGTGCTACCTACCCAAATATTTTGAAAATCATGCTATATGATTAATTATTCTTCAAAATAGTGCTACTGTTCAAAAAAATTCCCGCCACTTGTACACCTATACCACTTGTACCACATATATCATTCATACCAACCCTACCACTTGTACCATCCATGCCACTATATTGGCGGATCACAAAGTCATTCATCCAATCGATTTTCTCAATTGTACTATATGAAATAAAACATGCACCGTCACCTTCATTGTTTACCAAATAATTTTGCGTAATACGTAGCGCCAAAGGTGTGTATTTGCCCGATATGATTTAAATCGCTACTTTGATTTCTTTTGCAAGAATAAAAGTGTTCCAATTGTATTTAAACCTTGCAAAGGCTCTTTCATTTCTATGAAATATTACCCTAAGCAATCTTCCTCGCTAGATTCTCTTTTCCTTGATCCTCCATCATGAGGAATATGTTTGACAGAGCGTGGCGTTACAGTCTGCATATCCCCACCACTACATCCTCTCCGATGCGATGAATAATAGGAGAAGACGGGTCAGAAGTCATCACTCGTGGAGCACTACTGGCGTAGAAAAATCTTTGTGGTATTCTCTGGTTGCTAACTGATTTTTGCAAATTTGTTCCATCTCATTGTAATGTTTGTTTGTCTTGTTTATGAATTGCTCCTCCTTTGGGTGCTTCTACAATAGATTTAAAAAACAAGAGATAAGAAATCAAATAATATTACTTCTCAATCAAATAACTGGTACAATTAAAAGAGAGAAAAAAAAAATAAGTAATGACCTCGATGTATGTTTTGTATATGTCTTCATCCATCACTATCATGTTAGTATTATGATCATAGCTGTTACCGCTCATTAATTTGAGCTTTTGGATAATTTTCAATTTCTCTTAATGGTTCTAAGGTGATTTTGGACATTGATCTCCATATAATTCGTCTGAAGTTTTTCACTCACATGTCGAGCGGCAGCTGAATATGTAGCACTTTTAAATCCCTTTTCTGGCTTGCTGTCATTTCTAGCTTGCTCGGCCAAAAATTTCACTAAACACTCACTTGCCGAAGGACCCCAACGAACATTTTTGCTTTGCATGAAACCACTTCGCCAGCCATATATCAAAAAACGTGATTGCATGATTCGTATATTAACGAGATCCAAAAGTAATGTATAAAAGAACCCTACTTTACAAAAAGTGATTGCCTGAAACCTCAAAGAACCCTACTTTACAAACAAAATTATATGCATTTTTCCAAATTTAATAGCCCTAATTAATCCTACAATACATACTATTCATATTATAACTACCCTATTTAACATCCCTATTAAGATTTGAGAACAATCGAACTTGAGAAAATTAAATGAATCTCTAGTTCTATCTAGGAAAGATCAAGCCTAATATAGGTACACAACTCACTAGCACAATATGAAAAAAGAAATTTACGATTTTAAGAGAGACATCATTTCAGAGTTTACTGGTACAATATAAAAAGGGATATTTACAATTTTAATGAAAAAAACAAATGAAATAATTTTTAAATAGAAGAAAAAAGAAACAAAGAAAGCTAAGAGAAATTGTGAATATTTTGCAAGCACAATAACAAATCACAGCTCAAACTCTGAACAGTGGCTCACTAACCTAAAAGCTTGAGAAAGAAAGAGGGAAAGAGAGAGAGCATAGGGTCAGATCTAGCTTTTGAGAGAGAGAGCTTACTTGCAAGATTAGAAGAAGTGGAATTGGCAAACTGAAAAGGGGGGAGGGGGGGAAGGGGGGGAGGTAGTTTAGAAAGAGAAGGGTGCGAAGAAAAGAGGGAAGAAAATGGCGGGAGGGAAAATAATTTTGGCGCCACGAAGATCGGTCCGTGTATTTTTGTACTCCCTAATTTTTGGTTGTATTACATCATCCATGAATCTTGTTCCCCAAATTCTGAATGAGTTAAAATCAAATATCTGATTTGGAGTGAAATCCAGGATTTCTAACTACAATCCACCAAGATACATCAAATCAAACATGCCCTTAGATGAACTCATCTGAATTCATATAATAGTTGAGTTTTTTTTTATGAATTTTTTAAATATTTATGGCAAAATTGAGTTAAACAATTGAACTATCCTTACTATTTTACCAATTATTTAACTAACTTCTTCGTGGACTTTTGGATCTCGTTAATATACGAATCATGCAATCTCTTACATTACTCTAATTATTATTCATATATATAAGGAAGTTCAAGTGAATTTTGGTGTTGCCACGTGTCCGTCAACCTCACATTCATGCTTTCCAATCAATCCAAGTAGCAATAGATTTATTTGATATCATGTCTAAAATGTGAGGGTATATAAACATATCATTCTTAGGTATAATTTATCAGGTAGGACTAGAACTTGATGAAGTACCGGAACAAGAAATCAATACACACATGGGATCTTTAAATAGATTTGTTTCATGTACACCACAATTTAGTAGAGACAATTGTTCACGTGAACCACTTCCACACATAATATATTTATGTAGAATTTCATGGTATTAATGGGTTATGCTAACACAATTAAGTACAAAAGTTATAGCTGAGTCAGAATTAACAATTATTTAACCCGTTATGCAAATAGTTAGTGAATAGAAGTCACATACTATTTTAAATATTCCCCTAAAAAAACAGAATATATCAAATAAAGTTTTCATAACTGAAAATCATTTTTCATCAATATAACAAACTATTTTAGTTACACTTTAATATTTTTCTTTTCATTTTAAAAATCCCTATAAATGTAAATTATTTTTTTGTCCATAATTAGTGTTATCAAACTTTTCTCTCATAAAAAAAAAATATAATTGTAACAGTGCACTTTTCAAAAGTAGGACAAGCACTTCAAGCCTTCTACATTATTAATATTTTGTATAATTTCAAAGAAAAAAAAATTGTATTTTTGTTCTAAATTAATATTAGTATTTTTTTGTTTCATGCTGTATCGATTGAAATATAAATATTATAGCTACATATTCGTTTGTATATTCATTACTCTACAAAATATTTTTATATCGAATAGTAACAATTCACAATAATTATGTTGAAAGTGAAAGATAATCAATTTATTTTACTTTCATAAATAATCATTAGTTAGAGTGTTAATAATAATATCTATATGAAATTATTATATAAATAAATATGTTTATATATTATTAACTTTACATTATAATAATTGATGACATTAAGTAATCATTTAATATAATTAATAATGTTTCATTATATGCATAATAAAATCATTTATTTAAATATTCACTTAAAGATATATTGTTTTATATAAAAAAAAAAGTTAAGATTAACTCCATGTATGTAGGAATGTAAACGGGTCAAATAATATCCGACCGATCCGTATTCGTAACCGAATCAAAATTATCTGCATCCGGTCGGATACATATACAGATTCATATATTTTAAGTCGGGTACGGATTCGGATTCAGTTATCGATTTGCCATCTAGATACGGATAATATCCGTATCCGGATAATTCGTTATTTAAATAATACCCATTTTATGATATTCCGGTCTAAGGAAATGGATTGGATATTGACACAGATGCAGACATGGATATTTTGTGTTTTTATCATATTTGGATACAGATACATATATTATTGTTGTTCTTTTTTTTTTCTTAAAAGTTATAATTTATTAATTTTGTCATTACAAATAATTAACTGTATAAAAAATAATATGGATGTGTATCCGGTTAAATATTAGAAATAAATTTGTATTTCTATCTGATAATATCCGAATCACATTCATATCCGTATAAAACAAACTAAATTTGTATCCGAAGCTATCCACATTCGCATTCATATCCAAGAAAATAATATGTACATGAATATGTTATGACTAAAATTCATACCGTTTACACCCCTATGTACATGTCAATTGCTGCATCATCTTTTTCATTTCTTTGACTTCTCTACCCATCAATTTACGAGCTTACCTTCTCACGTCTAACCATATTTCTTCATCTCGCTCTCCTCTCTCCAACTAAAGAAAAACTCTGCTTCCCTGTATCCGAAGCTATCCATATTCGCATTCGTATCTACGAAAATAATATGTACATGAATATATTATGACTAAAATTCGAATTGTTTACACCCCTATATACATGCCAATTACTCCGACATCTTTTTTATTTCTTTGATTTCTCTACCCATCAATTTACGAGCTCACATTCTCACATCTAACCCTCTTTCTTCATCTCGCTCTCCTCTCTCTGAAGAAAAACTCTGCTTCCCAACGCTGCCCTCTCTCTGTCTTACACTCTTTCTTGCCTTGTCTTCTGAGAAGTTGACTGAAAATGGAATTAAGGTCTCAAATTAGTTGAAAAAGGATCTTTCATGTTTTTACACATATTTTTTACTCAAAACAATCTTAGGTAACTTCTGATTTTTTTTGTTGTTGTTGTGAGATGGCAATAAGTATCATAAATTATCAGGGCAATTAGTGATGAAAAAAACATATTCATAAAAGAGAAAAATATTCTTACTCGCAAAGATTAAAAATAAGATAAAAAATATTCTTACATAGTGAATTTACTTATTTATATATATATTGAATCACTCATTGAGTATAAATAAATTAGAATTTCATGAAGAAGCTATCATCCATGCATGAGGAATGAGGATGACGTGTTTTCTGTTTTTTTTTTGCTTGATTATTAAAGTTTGATATGAATCTTACTCGTAATATATAAAATTTACGTTATCAAACTTTATATTGTTAATTTGTCATTTACAAAATTGGAACTTGAAATTTATCATCATAATTGCAAATTATAAAATCAATTATTTTTTCGACCCGACTCCGAAGTGGAGCGAGAATACCCTCTAGTTCACAACAAGGAGGGTGTCAATCAAGTCAAGAACTTAAGGTCAATTAGTCTAATTAGTAGCCTGCAAAAGATTGTGTCAAAGAAACTAGCAAACAGATTAAAGAAAATTATAAATCAAATAATAATGCCCAATCTACTAGGATTTGAAGGAAGAGAGATTTCTGAGTGCTACGTTTATGTCAGAGAGATATAAAAAATTCTATTGTTGTTTAAGGCAAACATTCAAAAGGCATTTGACACATTTCATGAAAATTTGTTGCCAATGTCTAAAGAGACAGTGGTTTTGATGAGATGTGGTTACAATGGATGGAGAATCACATTAAAAGAAGGTCCTAAAATGTTGCTTAATGATATCACAGGAAAAATAATAAATCTCAAAAGAGATGTAAGGCAAGGGACCCATTGTTCTCTCACCTTTTCATTATAGTTGTAGTTACATTGGCAAGAGTGATGGAATATTTGGGATCTCAAAATTTTTTTGAAAGGCCTTTAATTGATGTTAATATTATTTTATTTTATGCAGATAACTCTTGATTATTTTAAAATCAGATTTACAACAAGTTAAAAGGTTCAAATTCATTCTCAATTGCTTCAACAACTCAACAGGCCTTCAAATCAAACTTTGATAAATCAGAACTTACTATGGTTTCAAGCAATAACAAAGAAGTCAATGCAATTTCAAATGAACTTGGTTGCCCCCAAAACAGCCTACCTTTCACATACCTAGGATATCCCCTTCATTATAAGAGACCAAGCAAGGAGGAGTACAGAAAACTCATCGACAAATTTAACAAAAAACTCCGAGACTGGAAAGGTGCAATGCTGAGGAAGGGGGCAGATTAGTGTTGATCAATTTAATGTTGTCTTCTCTTCCCTTGTATTACTTCTCAGTTTTTAAAATACCCTAATGGGTAATAACTGAGATTGATAAGATTAGGAAGAAGGGGTAGTGATTCTTGTGTGAATTTGGTGTCATGGGATAGGGTTTGTAGCCCAAAGAAGGGGGGAGGATTGAGTGTAATCTATGTTACGTAGATACTTCAAAAACTAAGAAGTATCCTGAGGATATAGCTATCCGATACGGATATAACTGCGATATGGCTCCGATACGTATCAGATACGCTACGTGGAGTATCCGATTATTTTAATAATAATTTTTTTTGGATATGTTCAGGATACATCAGGATAGTTCCAGGATACGGTGATGATACTTCTATAAGTATACTTCTGGGATACTTTCAATATATATTTTTATCCATTATACTTTTTTAACAATTTTATTCTTAAATCAAATTTGACTCGCATTCAAAATAATAAAAGGCTTATTTTCATTTTATAACTCACATTCTTTATTTTGTCTACAACTCACATAATTAAAAATAAATTAATTCCTTAGAAAGCCAAAAATCGTTACTTTTCCTTCAATCAAATTTTGAAATTTACGAACATTAAATATCAAGTACGTGTTTAAATTCATTGACATATTTTGGTAGTAAATTTGAAATATTAATTATGAATTGATTAATTATTTATTATTATATTATATAAATATAATTAAAAAATAAGTATATATTGCCGTATCCGTATCCTAAATTTTTTGAGATTTGTCGTATCCCCAGATCTGTATCGTATCGGAAACTAGTATCTGTGCAACATAGGGTGTGATGAATCTGGAGATCTTTAATAGAGCCATGCTCTTAGAATGGATTTGGAGATAATACAATGGAGAGGATTGATTAACATGTGATCAATTGGTTTCAAATTTAAAAATAGATTAATTAAATCTAGAAAAAAAGATAAACCCACAGAAGATTCTTACTTTTGGGGGATGTGAAGCAAGAGCTGAACTTTTTCCACCAAGCACTCATTTTGAGATGGGAGATAGACCAAAGATTAATTTTTGGCAAAGCAATTGGTCTCGGGAGATCCTTAGCCAAGTGTTACCCTCAATGCTCTCTCATACTTTGAGAAGAGAGAGAAATTTGAAATAATTTAAGAATGTTTCAGAGTTGGGAGGACTTTTCAGAGAACTGAGGGCTATTGTACAATAGTGTGAATTCCAGCAGTTATGAAGGAGGCTTGAGATGGTCAGTCCGTCACATGAAAGAGATAAAATCAGTTGGAATTGGACTGAAAAAAAGAAATTTAAAGTGCTTATAACACTTTAATATTGGGTGTACTATCACACAGTAAGCTGAGAAATATATGGAAACTAAAAATACCACTGAGAATGCAAGTGTACTTGTAGTGTGCAAAGTTAAAAAGGATCTCAACTAGAAAAACATGAAAAAAAAAGGATATCAGAATGTTAATAGATGTTACCTATGTATGCGAGAGGAGGAAACAATATCACATATGTAGGAGGAATGCTCATTTGTGCAGAAGTACTGGTCTTTTTTCAAAACTGTGTGCAAAATCAAAGGGTCGAGAGAGATATCCACATCCTTCATGTCTAAAAGTGTGATCTCTGAGGGGGTAACTCAGATCTAAAGCAAGCTGCCTCGATCTAGAAGACTCTTCACACGAGAGAAGAGATCTGAATCAGCACTGATAGAGGAGCTACTGAAGGAGAGAGGTATGATCAGAAAGGTGAATGGGGACAGAGAGTAGACCCCTTACTAAAGAGATAGTAAGAATCCATCAATGCAGATCATGGAGAAGAGGAAAAGAGAGAATAATTTCAGGCGATGTAAAGCTGAGTGAAGAAAAAAAGAGAATAACAAATAAAAGGGAGGCGGCGATGTAACTGGCAGTTGTCGGTCTTTTAGACAAACCGAGGAAAAGTTTAGATTTTGACTGGGTCAAACTAAAAGTTGGGCTAAGTTTAGAACGGGCCATTTCCTTTCCGGTTTCTTTTTTATTTTTTAAAAAAACGGAGAGAGGGGGGGGGGGGGGGGGGGGGATAGAAATATAGCTTACATGTAATAGAAATATATAAATAGACACATGTAAGTATCTTTTAATTAATGAGATGTTTTTCAATTGGAAGGGGGATAATTTCAAGTCCCCTCCATCTTTCTTAAAAAAATACTTTCAACTGTATGATCAGTGTAACAAGACATGTATTGACTAGTCACTATTTAAACATGAATGAAACAGTACCTGGATGATTTGAAACTTGAACGACCTAAAACATAGTTAACATATGTAAAATAATCTGAAACGAAAACAACCAAATCTATTTTATAATGGCCTATAAACCCAAATAATTTAAAACATCAAATGATCTCAAACCTAAATAATCTGAAACATTGTTAACATGCAACCATAATGACACAAAATGAGAATGACCAAAAATGGAAAAACCTGACACTTGAATATCCCGAAACTTGAATATCCCGAAACCTGAATATTCCGAAAACTAAACGACTTGAAAATTGAATTACTGATATCCGAATGATCCGCTTGATGCCCAAAAATATATGTTGCAATATTAATTTGTTGTTTTGTTTAACATAATTGATATGAATTTAGTATCTCAGAATGATTCAAAACTCCAGCTTGAATGATCTATAATCCGATTTTGACACAACTCAAATTAGATTGACCAGTAACTCAAATTTCATTGATTAGAATCTAATAACTCTAACTCACGCATATCTTGGTGGGCGTTTGGGAGGTGATCTAGGGTGGAAAGAAAGGGACCGATCTCCGATGATCTGTAGTGATATCCGACGATCTCCGTTGATTGAGCCATACAACTCCTAGAAGATCTTTGAGATAAGGGATCTGTTTGATCGCCTGGAAGATCTCCTAGAAAATAGATCTGTTTTCTTTCTGAAAGATCCCTGTAGTGGAGATCTTTTCTTTCTTGCTTACTTCCTCTTCATTATTCTTTCTCGGTCCTTTACTCCCAAATGGAATCCACTCACATTCATTCAGGCGTTTCTCAAAGAATTTCACCAGGAGTCGATAAAACAAATTACCCGGTTATAGGCATTTGGCTAACACATATTTAAGAGAGAAATGTAAAGATCCAATTACATGTCACAAATTTAAAAAAGGAGGACATATAATTAAATTTGGCACAATTATTACAAACAATGCAAATCCCAACTAAAAACTCATTCTGGCACACCCTCCACAAAACAATTCATTCATTCATAGAAAATCTCACACTACCATCTACTTGCAATTGCAAGAGGATAATCTCAATTCATTCTCCACAGAACAATCAAATCTCAAAACTCTTCTTGAAACCACTATTCTAATCAAGAAATTTTCAAACCACAATCTCAAAACTCTTCTTGAAACCACTATTCCAACAAAATTAAAGCAATATATATCAAATTTTGAAATTTCCAAGAAAACAAATTATACTAATGAATCTTAGGATTTTGTATAGATATCCATTGATATTCTAATGAGGAATCTATATAACATACATTATCACATCTATCTCCAGGATTAATTCTCCTCCCTCAAATCCTATATTACAATTCTACCAAAACAAAACAAGCCTCTGAATCCAACAAATCCCAGTACTGATCAAGAGCTTGTTCGGAAGGTGAAAGAGAAATCAAAGGAGGTTCAGAATTCTGAAAAAAACATGATTTCACGAAGTCTAATACAAGACATGCCTTCATGCTCCTATTCATCATTATGTCTTATTAAAAATAATTCACCAAACAATCCATCTGAGTTTACAGGGCCGTGGAGTACCTAGAGGAGAGGAAATGATTACATCACCCTAGAAGAAATTATTATGCTTGAAATTAATGTAGAGGAGGATTCTAGTATTGATGAGATTTTCACTAAAGCAGAGAGGGAACGTAAAGGTAAAAGAAAGGAAATAATTGAAGGATACACAAAGGCCTCAAATGATCAAACAGAATCCACAGCTAGGAGAGGTGAGAGGCTTATGGGAAACACCCACCAAAATATATTGCTGCAATTGAAAAGACACAAATTATTCAATATAAAGAGGTAACTTATAGGTTTAATAAAATTGTGGGAAAGCCAACCGACTACTGTTAGAAACTCAAATCGAAGAACTCTCACTTTCAAAAGAATGTTTAGAGGTGGTTGAAGTATACCAGGCCTGTGATGTGCTGGATGTATACAGATAGAAAAAGGTCCGAATTCGAATTTATATACCTCAATTTACTGCACGGTCGGTCTCACGATCTTGCTTTGTAGTAAGCTGGGGTGTCGATCCATAGGGAGTCTAAAGCTTGGGGGTTTCATCTATCTCCTTAGTCATTCCTTTGGGTTGCCTCTTCTTTACTTCTTGCTGCTGCTTGTGAGGGGGATCCACCCTGGTTTCGCGAAGCCGACTGTCACAGTGTATCACTGTATCCGCGCCCCTGGGTAATTGCCCGACCAAGCCGCGAACCCCTTGAGATCTGCGATGTTCCTTACTCCCCTCGGACGTACCAACTACTGTCGTGCCTCATTGGTCCAAGTCGTGTTTCCGGATCTGACTTTGGACTTCTTGTCTCATCACTTCACCTACTTGTCCGAGTGTCAAGATAAGTGACACGCTACACACTTCTAGATAAGAATTAAAACACACAAACAAAATACAGCAATAGCAATAGGTAAAGATGGAAATAACTTAATGGAAAACTAGATCAATAAGACGACTAACTCCACACCCTAGGGGGTGGGTTAGTTACAGTACATGGTACATAAATTAGAATCAAGATACATAAAGATACATAAAGTAAAATTTCCTAATACTAGTCTGCAGTCACGCGTTGTCACGTTGTGCTCCTAACCGATTTCTTTCTGTGTGTGTTTACTCTCTCTGAATTGTCCCCCATTGTGCCGTCCCACAGATGGGATTTCCACTGTCCTAAGATGGCAGGAAGCATATCTGGGGATCCCTGCAAATTTTCATGTAGACTCCTTGATTGATCATTTCCCGATATGCTCCTTTCTGATGGCGCCCGCCTCGCATTGCTGGATTTCTCTTCTTAATTGCCAATCAAATATTAAATCACTCCGTGTTTTCGACCTTGGTGCTTATTCCTTGTTTGGACGCCGTCGAGCTGGTCCACTTGAGTTACGATTTCTTGTGATCCGTGCCGCTGGATCGAATGATACTGTGCCTGTTGGTGGGATCATTGTGCGATGTTTGCTCCAATCATGCTGCATCTTTCTTGTACCTCTTTCGTCGTCCTTTTTGCCAGTTTTGCTCCAATTTTTGCAATCACACATGATCTTAGCAGTAACTCGATTATCTGACTAAAACATAAGTAAAATACTAAAAATATTAATAAAAGTGCATAAAGTAAGATACAAGATAGACGGTAAACATCTATATGAAATACCCCTATCATCCTGACTGGAGTGGGCTACCAGATCACCAAGGAATTGGATGAATCTATCCAAACCTTGGTGAAAAAGAAAAGAACCTGAAAGAAAGAGAGCATAAGGTTTGAAAAAAAAAAAGTTAAACAAATTTTAAATTAATACAAATAATGAGTTGGAATGTTAGAGGGTTAAATGACAAAAATAAAAGGCAACAAATAAAAGATAATACAAAAAGCATATGTCTAAACATAATTTTGTATACAAGAGAGCAAAATAGTAAAATATGGAGATAATTTTCATAAAGAAGTAGTAGGGAATTAATTGGAAGGCCTGACCTCACTACTAGAAAATAGTTTTTTTATTGGCGGTGTGTTTTTTCGGCGGGGGTACCGCCACTGATAATAATATCAACGGCGGTTTAGATCGAACCGCCACTGTTGCAAAAAAACGCTACTGAAAATTATTTTCAGTGGGGGCCTTGCCATTGAAAAAATTAAACCGCCGGTAATAAATTTTGCCGGGATAATAAATCTTTTTTTGCAAAGTGGAGGGAAACTGAATAAATATCATTGGCAGTATTTTTTCAAGTCTCGTCGCTGATACGCTTGAAATATTATCAGTGGGGTTTGTTTTAATGGGCAGCCGGTGATTTTATTTTGGGCTACTAATTATCCAGAGGCCTCTCTAAACGCCTCCTCTTTCTTATCCCCTTTCTACCAATAGAAAAAAGTAACAAAAAATAGAGAGGAGAAAGAAGCTTCGGCCAGAACGGGTGCCGTCCGCCGTTGCCGGCGGCCAAGCTCCTCCCTACGGCGCCTCTTTTGTCCCATCTAGAACTCCCCCCCCCCCCCCCCCCCCCTCTCTATCCGTCTCTCTCGCCGTCACATTCTCTTAATCAAAAAATTTGTCTTCACTCTTGATCAATCCGAAGTTTCGCTCGATTTCGGCTCGGTTTGGTCATTGTTCACTTGATGATATTTCTTTATTGTTGATAATTTTATTTTTTTTTGTTGATTATTGTTATATTATGTCTCAATTGTGCTAATTTATTAGTTTATTTTGGGCTAATTAATTTGCTAATTGTTTCTAGTTTTCTATGGTTTTAATTGTGAAAATGAAGGACTAAATTAATTATTGGTAGAAATTATGTCGAATTATGCACATTGTTGTTAGGGTTAGGGTATAAATATTATTTCCCCTAATTGTTGAACTTTTTCCCTTTGGGAGGATCCCTCCATATTCGGATTCGTCTTCTCCTCTCTTCTCTTTGAATGTAAGGTTAATTGAGTTTTTTTTTTCTTTTATTAATTATTTTTCTTTAGAGACTTTATTTATTAATTGGAGAAAAATCAATTTTGCTTAAATGTTATTAATTATTTTTCTTTAGGCTTCAAACACTTGGAAGTCGTCACAAGAGTAGTAAAGCTCGAAATACTTGATCTCAAAACTCAATTAAGGTTAGAATAAAGACTTATAAATTGTATAAATCTTTTTCTTTTCCTTTTTTCTGTATTTAATTGTTTCATAAATGAGTTTTATGAAAAGTATTTTTATGAATAATGATTTCTTACTTTTAGGTTAGTTTTATTATAAATATTTATGTTTAGTTTTTGATAATTATTGACCTTATTAAGGTATGGATTATTTTTACTATATATAAAAAAAAATTGTTTTTTTCTTTATTTTGTTAATATTTATGGTCAAATTAAGGTTTTTTTAATTTTTTATATTTATGGTCATATTAAACGTTTTTTCTTTACCTTTTTAATATTTATTTGTTTCATTTAAAGTTTGTTAATTATCACAATTTGTATTATTTTTTACGAAACCGCAAAAAAATGATTAAGGATGTAGTATTAATGATATATTTTTGTGGAATTGTGAATTCAGTAATTCTATTATAATTAAGGTTATGTTAATTAGTATTAAGGTTAGGGTTTAGTTAGGGTTAGAGTTAGTAGTTAGGTGTCGGTTTAGGTTTTAATTATTAACTCTTTCTATGGTTTTAAAAATTAAAATCTCTTTACTTTCATTTTTTTATCAACTCGTAACCCTAAACCCTAAATCTAAGTATTTTTTTTTTTTTTTCAATTTTTGATATTATGGCAAAGTTATGCCGCACAAACGCAAGAATCTCGTGAAGATTCTGGCGATGTCATTAAATTAGGTGATGAATAAGATGAAGATTTAAAGTTCCTTTTGAATGTTAGGTTTGGGTTGTTTTATGTTTCGACAAACTATGTTGATTTTGAATGTGTATTGAATGTTGATTTTGGATGTGTATTTTGTTTTGACGAATCTATTTTATGTTCATATTGGATTTAAAAACGACTTGATTTCATTATATGGTAAAATGAAAATAAATGATTAAAATAGATTCTTGAAGTAACTTTCACCGACGGTTGGATCCTAAAACCGCCGATGATAGTACTTCAGCCACTTAATAAGAGAGATATTTTCACCGGCGATTTTTTCTGAGACCGCTGGTGATAATTATCACCGGGGGGTTAGGATTCCGGCAGTGAAAATGAAATAACCGTCGGAAATATACCGCCGCTGAAAAAAATGACCAGACAACCTTTTTTATCGGGGGTTATTTGGCCCGCAGCTGAAACTTACATACCCGCCGCTGATAACTATTATCGATAGTACCGCCACTGAAAGAAACTTTTAGCGTGAAAGCATCACCAGTGGCCTATCAGCGGCGGCCCACCATCGGTAATGACTTTCAACGGCGGTTTTTGGCTTTCAGCGGCGGTTTCTTGGCCGCCGGTGAAAATACCATTTCTAGTAGTGCCTGGCTAGAATCTAAAGGAGCATCTGGAGGAATTATGATTGCATGGAATAAGAGGATATCTATTTTCAGTTGGTAATAGCACCAAAATAAATCACACAGTCACCATTGATTTATCCTGCAGATGAGAACAATGACTGGAGTTTATGGGTCTTAAACCATACAAGAGAAAAAAATATTTCATTGAGGGAATTAATATTGATGTAAATAGATCATGGCTTGTATGTGGAGACTTCAACATGGTAGCAACAGTACAATAAAGATCACGTGACGGTCCTGCTTCCCAAATATTAAGAGATGTGATTTTAAATTTGGATTTAATCAACCCTTCTTTACAAGACTCAAACGTCACATGGCAAAAGTCCATTGCCAATGTAAGAATTGACAGGTTTTTATTTAATCTATCATTTTCTAACATTTTCCCAATTTATACACAATCATCACTAACTAGAACTTGTTCTGATCACAACTCAATTTTGCTAAAATTGTCAAGCTCCCTTTCCATTCACCAAGGGATTCATATTTGAAACCTCCTAGCTCAATAACAAAGAGGTTTTCCAAATAACAGAAACCCATTTACACACTCACAAGCCAGCAACATAGAAGGATTTTGAAAAAAATTTCAGTCTTTAGGGGTCAAATTACAAAATGGAGTAGAAATAAGAAGGAAAATGGCAAAAATTATAAGGAAAAGCGTAAATTTATTATAAATTGGGTAGAAACAAAAGAGGAGAAAATAAAAGCAATATAATTAGAAGAGGGGATAAATCAAATTTCTTAAAAAAAGATAGGCATAAGTTATTGAGGAAGAGCAGAGTTACTTGTACCAGAGAGCAAAACACAATAAATCATATAGAGGAAAGAGTTTAATTAAGATATGATTAGTTCCTCTCATATAATGAGAGATATATCTTTATGCATCTTGATGAATTTGATTAAAGAAACGCACGGTCATGCTCGAGTGAATTAATAAAGAGTTGTTAATGTCATTTCATATTTAATCAAATACGTGAACATAAATTAGGTTTGATCGAATCATCGATATTTGCTTAATTTGGGTACTAATTATGTCTTGTTAGAAGCCGCTCATGATCTATAGTCCGTAGTGATTATTGCCAATATTAACTAAATTTACAGGATCACATACAAAGAACAATTATTGAATTGTACACAGAAAATCTAACTTATATAGTCAAGTGCCATCATATAATCCTGCAGCTTATATGATAAGGTGTGCTGTATATATAGTTATATAGTTACTGTAAGAACCTAGTATATTAACTGGCCCAGCCCAACCTTCAGGCCCACACCATATTGTCTTGAAAAAGGCTTAAACTTGGTTGGTGCTAGTAGTTAATGCACTAGCCTATTTAAGTAACACAATTTCACATTCACAAGTAAAGGTGGGACTAATCACTAGCCCCCCCTTACGTTTCGGTCCGGGGTGTTACAAACTCCCCCACTTAAATTCTGACGTCCTCGTCAAAACTCACAGATGGCTAGCCGCATCCTAGTACACATCCGTGCGCACCGCCATATGATAGCACTTCAGGTCTCTTTCAACCAATATATATCCGTATACGACCACACGATTTAAGAGCCTAGTACATTATGACTATTGCGGCCCAGAAGCCCAACGTAATTCAAATCAGCTCACAATAATATAATTACGATATTTATATCTCAAAGTTTAGGAACTTATAATATATTGTTCTTTTTCTTATAAAGTTAAGAAATAAAAAATGAGTTGGTTGAACAGCAATATTTATAAGTCAAAATAACTCTTTAGTACTTCTAAATATTATTCACATAATCATAATATTTTATATAATCTTAAAATATAATAATAAATTTATTATATTGATATTTATCAAAATAACCAAAATGCCCCTAATTAAGAAGTATAAAATTTCGGTATTTGTCTTTCTAGGTAAACACATAAAGTAAAAAACTATGACTCCAAAATCTGACTTCTTAAAATCCACCACTAAAAATCAAGAATCAAAATTCTAGATACACACACAAAAAATTTGAAATCCTGAATAATATCAATCCAAGATTTGGTATTTTACAGTTATCATGCACATAGGATATAAAAACTAACGACAACTCTTGGAGGGATGAGACTATATAAGCACAAATGAGACTCAAATTTTGATTAGACTCTTCATTATAATCATACACATTTTGTGAGAAAAAAAGAAAGAGAATGAAGAAAATCCGAAATTCATCTTGGATTTTCTCAGAGATAAAAAAGTGAAGAATGGATAATAGCACATATCGTTTTTCATCCATTCAAAGAGATTGTTTATGTGGACACCGGAAGAGAACGAAGCGATGCACGTCATTTTGTGATACGGTTTTAAAACTGTAAATCGGTTTGAGAATCGGGTTGTTTGGAGATCGGTTTTTGAAGTTGGTTAGGAGAAGCATTAAAGGAATTAATTTGGGAGATCGGTTTGGAATCGGTAAAAAGAAGCGCTCAACCGGATTCGTTTTGCGACATAAGTGTAATTCAAAGGTACAAGTTTATACATTTTATTTGATTTAATTTTATTTCACGGATCCTTATTTTGAATTTCGAACTCAAATTTTTGTTTTTCCGCTACGTTACGAAGTTGCGAAACCCTACACATTCTTCCATATGATTTAGACTAACTCACCCCCCCCCCCCCGCCCCAACCCCCCCACTTTAGGTCTCAATAAAACAACAATCTACATAGCCAACAAAGAAAAAAAAATCTCTCTTATTATTTAAATATGTTTGTCTTACAAACATCTCATATATGACAAATGAATAATTTAGAATTGTATTCACTTTGCTTTACGGTTTTACTATCAACGGATATACATATTCATGGTTAATTAATAATCTAAAAACCTTTACGCACAATTATTATATGAAAAAATTTATGAGATAAAACATCTAATAGAAAAATATAATGTCTGATACATAATCTGTTTCCCACACGGCAAAACAATTTGGCCTAGGGCATTATTACTTTCAGTCTCCCACTTGCGCTAGGCCGAACTAAGTAATACATACTCATTGTTACTCTAGGTACCTCAGACCCATTAACCTAACATGAGCCTCATGTTTCACTTGCGGAAGTGGCTTAGTAAACGGATCAGCCACATTATCATCGCCTGGTATTTTATACACTTTCACGTCTCCTCTCTTAACGATCTCTCGGATCAAATGAAAACGTCGAATTATATGCTTAGTTTTGTGATGTGATCTTGGTTCCTTTGATTATGCAATTGCTCCATTACTATCACAGTAGATTACCGTATGGTCCAAGATACTCGGGACTACTCCTAGTTCCGTCACGAACTTCTTTATCCAAACAAATTCCTTAGCTGCTTCCGAAGCTGCTATGTACTCCGCCTCTGTGCTAGAATCCGCCACAGTTTTCTGTTTAGAAAATTTTCAAACTGCTACTCCACCATTTAGACAAAACACATAGCCACTTTGCGAAATATAATTATCTACGTTAGTTTGGAAGCTCGCATCGGTATAACTTATTACAGCCAGTTCACTGTCCAATCCCCCATAGACCAAGAATAAATCTTTTGTCCTTCTCAAATACTTGAGAATATTCTTAACAACCATCCAGTGATTTTCACCGGGATCTGACTGATACCTACTTGTTACGCTTAATGCTTGTGGCATGTCCGATCGAGTACTTACCATGGCATAGATGATAGATCTAATTGCCGAAGCATATGGAATCTTACTCATCCGTTTCGGTTCATCTCGTGTTACTGGACATTGAGATTTACTAAGTGAGACGTTATGTGACATCGGTAGAAATCCTCTCTTGGAATCTTTCATACTGTACCATTTCAGTATCTTGTCAACGTATGTACTTTGACTTATACCTATTATCCTTTTAGATCTATCTCTATAAATCTTGATACCTAATATATAGGCAGCTTCTCCTAGGTCTTTCATCGAGAAATTATTCTCTAAATATGTCTTGACGGTCAAAAGCATGGGAATATCATTTCGAATGAGTAGGATGTCATCAACATAAAGCGTACGAAAAACTACCGCGCTCCCACTGACCTTTTTGTAAACACAAGGGTCTTCTTCACTTTTGATGGAACCAAAATCTCTGATGACTTCATCAAAATGAAGATTCTAAGTACGAGATACTTGTTTTAATCCATAAATAGATTTCTTAAACTTGCAAACTTTTCCAGAATTATTTGGTTCGACAAAATCCTCGGGTTGTATCATGTATACATCCTCGATTAAGTTTCCATTTAGAAACGCTGTTTTGACACCCATTTACTATATTTCATAGTCATAATATACAGCTATGGCAAGTAAAATTCTGATTGATTTAAGCATGGTGACTGGTGAGAAAGTTTCGTCATAGTCAATACCATGGATTTGTCTGAACCCTTCCCCACGAGCTGTGCTTTATAAGTATGCACATTTCCATCCATGTCAGTTTTCTTTTTGAAAACCCATTTGCACCCGATGATCTTCAAGCCTTCCGGTGGATCAATTAAGTTCCAAACTTGATTATCGTACATGGATTGCATCTCAGCTTTCATTGCTTCTTCCCATTTGTGAGAATCTGGACTCGACATAGCTTCTTGATAGGATGTGGGCTCATCATCTATGAGCATCACGTCATCGTAATGAGTCACGAGATATCCATATCTCTGTGGCTCTCGACGGTCCCTAATAGATCTACGCGGAGGTGCTTGTATTACATTTTCAGATTCATTAACTATTAATGAATCTAATTCTTGCTCCACCATCGGTTCTGCATTAATTTGTGATTCTCAAACTTCTTCGAGCATTATTGCAGTCCCACTCACTCTTTTGGAAACGAAGTCCTTCTCCAAGAAGACTCCATTCCGAGCAACAAACACTTTGTTTTTGGATGGGTTGTAAAAGTAATATCCTTTAGTTTCTTTAGAATAACCCACAAATAAACACTTGTCAGATTTGGGTGCAAGTTTGCCAGAGAGCTGACGCTTGACATATACTTCACATCCCCAAATCTTTAGAAAAGATAATCTGGGACTCTTCCCGGTCCATAATTCATATGGCATCTTTTGAACTGATTTTGATGGAATTATGTTCAGTATGAATGCAACTATTTCAAGAGCATAACCCCAAAAGGAAGTTGGAAGATCCGTTCGGCTCATCATAGATCGAACCATATCCAGTAAGGTTCGATTTCTCCTCTCGGAGATAATTGTGAAACAATTCCACAATCCTTAAGATGATCTCCGAACTCTTGGCTTATATATTCGCCACCACGATCTGATCGAAGTGCTTTGATTTTCTTACCAAGTTGGTTTTCCACTTCATTCTTGAATATTTTGAACTTTTCAAAAGATCTGATTTATGCTTCATTAAGTATATATACCCATATCTACTCAAATCATCTGTAATTATAATGAAGTATAGAAAACCATCTCTAGCTTCTTTACTCATCGAACAACATACATCTGAATATATGAGTTCTAATAAGTCATTCACTCTTTCACTTGTTCAGTAAAATGTGTCTTTGTCATTTTGCCCAATAAGCATGATTCGCATGTCTCGAACGATTCAAAATCGAATAAGTCTAAAAGTCCATCTTGGTGGAGTTTAAAAATACGTTTCTCATTTATGTGACCTAAGCGACAATACCAGAAGTATGTTGGATTCAAGTCATTAGATTTTAACCTTTTGGTATTAATATTATAAATGGACTCATTACTTTCTGTTTCGAGATCAAGAATATAAAGACCATTTTTTGTGCAGACATTCCCACAGAAAATGTTACCTTTACGAATGGTAAATTCATTTTTATTAATAATAAATTCATAACCATCTTTCGTCAAACTCGAAATAGAAATCAAATTCATGTTTATTGCAGGTACAAAATAATAATTATTAAGTTTTAAAACAACTGCAGAAGGTAAAGATAAATTGTAAGTTCCTACGACTAATGCAGCAACTCTTGCTACATTTCCTACCCGTAGATCCACTTCACCTTATGCTAATTTCCTAGTCTTTTGTAATCCATGCACATTATTACAAATGTGAGTTGCACATCCAGTTTCTAATACCCAAGATATAGAAGTAGATAAATTAATTTCAATAATAAAAATACCTGAAGATATAGTCACACCACCATTCTTCTTATGACTTTCCAAGTAATCCTTGCAGTTTCTCTTCTAATGCCCCGGCTAAAAAAAACTGTCTTTTTGTTTCTTAATCTTAGGTTTAGGCAATATCTTGCCTTTACCCTTGTCATTTCCATTGTCTTTGCCCCTGCCATTTTTCTTGAATTTGTTTTTCATATTCTTCCCCTTTTGAACCATGAGTACATCATTAACAAACGACACGTCTAATCCGGTTTGTAGGGCTTCACGATTCGTCTTCAAATGATCTCCCTGCATCTCTTGCGGATCTGATCACGAAAGGCACTACGACTCCGGCACCGCCCTCTACACATATTTACACGCGACTGACTCGTTGGCGGAGAAACCGAGTTTACTAGATCTGGGTTCTCTCTCTCTCTCTCTCTCTCTCTCAAAATAGGCGGCTAGGATGTGGTCTGAATCTTCTGACCTAATCAGACAAACCCTTCATCTATTTATAGCATCTAATGCTTAAACCTCTTCACCATCTTTTTGATTTTATGTGTCCAACCGAGTAAGTTATGTTTGTGTGCGACCCTGTAGGTTTATTTAATATTGGCAATAAACTTCAAGTTTATAAATCATAAATAGCCTCTACTACGACGTTATGATTACCCAAATTAAATGAATGATACGTGATCATAACCTATACATCAATTATGTATTTAGTCCCTTTGTTAAATGATATTTATATTGATCATAAGGCATGGTTTTATGTCATCCTTATTATGATCAATTCTCTTTCCTGAATTATAATTAGACTGAATAAATTAAAAGATATTAACAATACATGGTAATTCTTTCGTACACGGCCGTGTGTTTTCCTTCAGTCTCAATTTATCAGGGGGCCCTGAAATATCTCTCCTGTATCCGAGAGTAACAAATTATATCTTGATCATTCACATTCCAACTCTTGGTTTACTAAATACCCGATCATAGCTTTTATAATTAACTGGTTAAAGACAACGTTTGCCTATGTCAAAGTATAAAGATATACATGCAGGAATCTATGATGACCTCAAGTCAAAGGACTACTCATACATTAAATGATGAGAAAACACTAATGACATATACTATGTATATTCTCATAGTGGGTCGATCCAATATGTTTTCCAACATATATTTATATAAATGAATTGATATCCAATATCCATGATCAGTAAAAGGTGATCATCATTCAAATAACATACTAGTAACTATAAATATGATTTGAGATTTTCAAATACGTTTGTCTTACAAACATCTCATATATGACTAGGGATAATTTAGAATTGTATTTACTTTGCTTTACGGTTTTACTATCAGAATAACCTATTCTAATGACGTATAACAGACATACATATTCATGGTTAATTAATAATCTAACAACCTTTACGCACAATTATTATATGAAAAAGTTTATGAAATAAAACATCTTATACAAAAATATAATGTCTGATACATAATCCGTTTCCCACACGGCAAAACAGTTTTGCATAGGGCACTATTACTTTCATTTGAAATTCCCAGAAGTTCTTTGAGAGGCAAATAAGAGGAACACATATGTCATATGGCATTGTTATATGATGATGATACTCCATTTATACTTAAGTCTAACATTATTGAAGTCAAAAGGTCGAAATTTATATTAGAAACACTTTGAATTTATGCCCACACCTAATTATATTGTTGGAATTGTTGTTCTCAGTTTAATGATATTCAAATCAATTCTGAGTTACTAATATAATTTATAAGATTGTTGTGTAAGCTTAGATGAATCATGTTCAGGAAGACATGTTTCAAAATGGTTGTACTTCTCTAATCTCGGAAGAACTAGAAGATGTCACACACCTTTCATTTTGGAGCTTTTTCAGTGTCTTTCTTGTATAGGTTTTGTTCTTTTGAGTATTTTCTATTTTACACTAAAGAGAGAAAAAATTGCATTGTTTTTGTATATTCCGTTCATAACAGAATATGGTCTGTTCTGAACGGAAGCTCCTTTTTGACCTTTTTGTTGCCCCTCCTCTGCTTTTGTTTCTACCTCATTTTTGGCACCTTCCGTTCAGAACGGAATTCCATCGGTTTTGAACGGAAGGTATGATTTTTAGCCATGGCACTTGTTTTTGCTCTTAATGGCTTTCCTTTTCTGCCTTCCATTCTAAACGGAACATGATCCATTCTGAATGGAAGGTCGCACGATTACTTTTTTGTGGAGCTGAATTTCCATCTTTAAAATGGGTCAAGCTCCAATCTGTTTTCTATTAATTTTTCTACTATTCAAATGGCAAAAATAATCTATCTAGTGTTTGATAAAAATTACTCTATCGATTGTAAGTTTGTTTCATCGATCCCCTATGAGTTATTGTAAGGTGAACGGTGAATCATGATCTTGTAAAAGAAAATCCTATTTAGATTAGTCGAATCAAGGAGCCGAAAGACATACCCGGAGAGTAAATGCTCGTGAACGTGGTAAGGACCGCTAGCGATAACGAGTGGTTACAGCATATGCAACCACTTAGCCGAAATTCGTCAACAGATCTGGTGTTCCATATCTTTACTAATTTTGTTATTTTACTTTCAATTTAGTTTTTTTTAACTTATTTACTTGAGTTAATTCAAGCATCCATTAAAGGTCTAAAAACATATAAAAAGTCTAAAACTCATTCATACTTCTTCCCAATTTTGGCCTACCCAACCCCCCCCCCCCCCCCCCTTTAGGCCTCAATTAATTAAAAATTGGCAACAGAGCGGGAATACAAACCTTCTCAAATATCAATTTGAAATAATGTGTATTTTGATTCATGGCGAGTCCTCCAATCAGCCGACTTCAAATCAAGCTTGACAGCAAGAACTGAAACATTTGGAAAAGATGCATGATGAACGCATTCGATCTTCATGGTGTTCGAAAGGTAGTTGAATATTCTCACTGATATGATAAACATTTTATCTGTCATAACAGATGGTTGTCTTAATTCTAATAAAATATGGAAAGCTCTCCTAAATCGGTTTAAGGGAAATAATCAAATGAAAAGAACTAAATTAATGGGATTTGAACAACAATTTGATTGTTTTCGGATGATCGAGAAGGTGAAGGATATGTATGCTTGTATATCGCATATCCGAAATGGATGTACCGCTTTAGGAGAGAAAATAACGAATGATCGAGTTGTAGGTAAATTAATCAAGACGATGCCACTGAGTTGGGAGACACTTCGAGTTTCATTGGAGACGCAAGATATCGGAATTTCGAGACTCAACTCAAGCAAATTGGTATTGATTCTCAACCTAAAACCGTGGCCATGCAGGTGACGACCTTGAATGATGAGGACCATGAGATGGCATTTTTGGTGAGATAGTTTGGCGACTTTCGAGCATGCGAGAAGCGGTTTAACGACAACCACCGTCGCAACAACCAAAAGATCCACTGCTTCAAGTGCAATAAAAAGGGACACACCATCGATAATTACTTCACGCTTCACCCCGAACTCGTTCATTGGAACAAGAAGGAGGGCGAGAAGAGTGAGGGTCGGTCTGATTACTTACGCGAGCGACGTGAAGGACGATCGGACAAACGGCGCGAGAAAAGGCGTGATGACAAAGGAAAGGACAAGAAGAAGAAATCGAAGAATCATTCCACCAATGCAGGTATTTGGGAAACGATTTGAACGACTCCTCCGACTCCTCTGGTTGAGAATCATACTCCGACTCAGACATGGCGAATGTTGCATTTATGGCGATCGACAATGTGGATGAAGTGTGTGAACGGGCTATTCAAGAGATGCTTCGCAAACAAGGACGACTTTCACCTTCTCCACCTCCCACGACTTCCTCAATCGACTAATTGATTGACAAGTTAAGACGAGATCTGGCAACGCCAAGAAGACGTGCTCAAGAAGGAGCATATCGAGAAAGGAGCAATCAAGAATCAATCAACGTTAATGACGGAAAGATCTGCAAGGATATTCGAGAGAGTACTACCTGCCATTTGGAGATGCTGGAAACCCTAGAGGTCTCTCTCCTATAAAAGGCCCTTGGACGGGATGACAAAAAGGGGGACCGATTTGAGAGATCAATTTAGAGAGAGAGAGAGAGAGAGAGAGAGAGAGAGAGAGAGAGAGAGAATATTTTTGTTAGTTGTGCGTGGTGACAACCCGCGAGTACGGACTTAGTTTTAGAGAGAGAGAGAGAGAGAGAGAGAGAGAGAGAGAGAGAGAATTCAGTTCTGATCCTCATGTATCTTGGTTTAGTTATTGTATCATATACTGTAACTAACTCTGCCCCCTATGGCACGGTGTTAGTAGTTTATTGATTTAGTATTTCAATAAGTTGGCCTTCTCCCTTTTCCATTATTATTATTTGCTGTGATGTTGTTTGTTAATTGTTTAACTCTTATCTTGAAGTGTGTAGCGCACTACACGGCTTTATACTTAGGCGAGTAGGTGAAGGACCGAGAGGAGAAGTCGAAAGCCAGACCCGCAATCAACACTTAGACCGACGAGCCACGAGAGTAGCCGGCACGTCCGAGGGGAGCAAGGAATACCACAGATCTCAAAGGGCTCATACTCTGGTCGGGCATCATGGGGGGTGCGAGCACAGTGATTCACTGCGAGAGCCGGCTTCACGATATCAGGGTGGATCCTCCTCATCAGCATTAATAAGAAGGACAAGGAGAGGCAACATAAGGAAATACTAAGGAGATAGATGAAACCACTAAGCCCAAGACCACTCTCACCTTAGGCAATCTCCAGATCACCCCCTGCGCAAGCACTGATAATGGGAGCGCAGGGTTTTTACTTTATTCTATTTGTTTTATTTATTTTATTTACTCTTTCTTGCACAACTAATCAACTATTATATTAGGTTTGGATTACCAACCGGTACCTAGTCCAGTACTCCTCATTTGTCCACCCTGTGGATCGACACCCCAGCTTTACTATATTACGAGGTCGTGAGGGCGACCAAGCAAAGTGAAACTGAGGTTCTAAATTTGAATTGAGAACCGCTCCTTTTATCCAAATACACCCAGTGACTACCAACATCCTATTCTGGCGCCGTTGCCAGGGAGGCATGAATATTGGAAATCTAGCTTTCTAGTAGTGAGTCCAGACCATTTTTTTTTATTTATTTTATCTTTCAATTTTTGATTTTTCTTTCTGTGACAACCAGGATGAGACGCTGGCCTATACGACCTTACGTTACACCCAACGACACGAGAATAAATATCCACCAATCGTTCCATAGACGCCTAGATGCAAAAGGAACCCAATCACAAAGCTGAGAATAATGGCAGGCAGCACAACCTCACATGATGCAGAAGACCCAATACTCAATCAAACTGGGGGAAACAGATCGTAGGACCAGACGCGAAACCCGAATGCACCGAGACAATCGAATCCTGACAAGCCGTGACAACCGATACGAAGGACACTACGCGACTATGCTTCACCATGCGTTGTTCTTCCAATGGTCGAGCATCATGATGCCGACCATTGGAGTGAACTCATTCGAACTCATGCCTTCTCTGGTTAACATTATACAACAAAACCAGTTCGGAGGTCTCGACCACCCAAGAGGAAAAATATGAGATGGGCGATGTCACAAACCAGGAAAGCTGACAACACAAAATAATCAAACTCCATTACCGGGGAAAGACCAGTCGGCAAGCAGTCTTGCGACCCTGACTCATATGAGAAAGTTCCAATAATCGGCTGCAATCTTGACCTGCCGATGGAGCTTTGGTGCTATCTCTATGATAGCGTGATCCTTGAATTTTTCTATCCAAGGAGAAGTATCACCTTGCAGCGATCAGGGTGCTAAAAGAATTTGAAACAAGGTTCACCAAGGCTGAAAAAGAGATGCTCGTGATCATTCTCGGGTTAAAGCGGTTCGGAGATCTCATCCATGGAAGGGCCATGAAAGTACACTCAGACACGACAGCAGTTTACTACCTAAACTATAAACCTAATAAGCCGAGAAGGCAAGAGGCATGGTTTACATTTCTAGAAAGACAAGACTGCACTGTTGGTTAACAAGACTGGTAAGACACGGACTAGAAGATCCTGACCGATATGGCAAACCAATTAGGTAGGACATCGGTCCAACAACCGACGCGGATGACCACCTCCCGACTTCTTCTAGGTGACGGTAACAGTGTCTTTACTCTCCTTTTTAACTTTTATCTTTAGCTAGCTAAGTGCACCGGGACGGTGCTCAATTTAAGCTTGGGAGGGAGAGTATTCCTGCATGCATTCTGCATCTTTTTTTTATTCCTTTTTTTATTTTCTTTCTTTTTAATTTTCTTTACATTTTAGTTTAGTTTACAAATTTAGTCTGCATGAAAAAAAAACTTAGGTGGTAGACCAAACCAAGGCCCTTTACTTCGTGTGGACTATATAGTCACATGACTAGGAACGGATGCACTCGCGACCATAAGCATTGATGTCCCACGTATAAACTACCTGTCGGACATCATATGAGGAGGGTTAGTACGCCCGTGAGAGCCATGTACCGTTTCAGACGGTCTCTCGCGTGACCTTAGAGATGTTTCGGAGGCCTAGCCTCGGGAGAATCCTAGCCTACCTTGCGAGTGTGACCCCCTCAGTCCCCTACTCGAGAAACAACCCTCATCATCCCTTATATCCACCTATATGTGATAACCACTCCACTCCACTACACCGATAAGGTATGGCGCAGGTTAACCCAGACCGAGCAATCGATCATTCTTCTAAGGTATGCGACGAGGTCCCGAAGGACGGTTTCATCAAAGGAGCGGGTCCTTTCACTCCAATGGATGAACTAGTGTTTTATGTGGGGGACTGAAGAGTGATAAGGACGCGGGTGCGCGAGCGAAAGTTCATGTAAGGCATGTGAACCACATGAGTAAGGTAAGCCGGACGTTTGGTCCGGAGTAGTGACTTGCTCGGGACGAGCAAGAATAAGCTTGGGAAATTGTGATAGGGATAATTTATATAGATATTTATCCGCTATCTTGTATCTTATTTTCTGCACTTTAGTTAGTATTTCTAGTAGTTTATTTATGTTTTAACCCAAGATCCAAGTTACTGCCAGAACCATATGTGATTGCAGGGATTATAGCGAGAGGAGCAAGGAGCCTAGGGAGCGATTGGAGCAGTCATCACACCGTGGTCCCAGCCACGGGAACGGTTTCACTCGAGCCGTCAGCACGGATCACGAGCAATCGCTACTTAAGAGGAGCCGCTTGAAGACGTCCAAACTGGGAAAGAAACGCAATCGCTGGAATCACGGACTGATTGATTGGCAAGTTAAGAGGAGATCTGGCAACGTCACGCGCTAAAGAAGGAGCAGATCGGGAAAGGAGCAATCAAGAATCAATCAAAGTTAATGGCGAAAAGTTCTATGAGGATATTCGAGAGATGGTACTTGCCATTTGGAGACGTTGAAAACCCTAGAGGTCTCTCCCCTATAAAAGACACTTAGACGACACGTCAAAAGGGGGGACCGAATTGATAGATCAATTTAGAGAGAGAGAGAGAGAGAGAGAGAGAGAGAGAGAGTAGTCTCGTTAGCTGCGCGTGGCGACTGCAGACATGGTTTTAGAGAGAGAGAGTTCATTTCTAATCCTTATATATCTTGGTTTTGGATATTGTATCATGTACTATAACTAACTCCGCCCCCTAGTTCGCGATATTTGCAGTTTATCGATTTAGTAGTTTAATAAGTTGTCTTTCTCCCTAGTCCATTATTATTATTTATTGTGATGTCGTTTGTAAATTGTTTAACTCTTATCTTGAAGTGTGTAGTGCACAAATACTTAGGCGAGTAGGTAAAGGACCAAGATTGAGAAGTCGAAAGTCAGACCCGCGATCAACACTTGGACTGACGAGGCCGAGAGTAGCCGGGATGTCCGAGGGTAGCAAGGAACGCCACAGATCTCAAAGGGCTCCTACCCTCGGGCATCCCTGGGGTGCGAGCACAATGATTCATTGCAAAAGCCGGCTTCAAGATACCAGGGTGGATCCCCCTCATTAGCATTAATAAGAAGGACAAGGAGAGGCAACATAAGGAAATACTAAGGAGATAGATGAAACCACCAAGTCCAACACCACTCTCACCTTAGGCAATCTCCAGATCACCCCATGCGCAAGCACTGACAATGGGAGCGCAGGATCTTTACTTTATTTTATTTGTTTTATTTACTCTTTCTTGCACAACTAACCAACCATTATATTAGATTTAGATTACTCTGCTTTGCAGAGAGAGACAATAGCACGTTTGGAGAGGAGACAACGAGACTGAGAGAGTTAGCCCTGGGGCATAAGGAGCAAGAGATGCTTACGCAGATGCAGAAACAAATGGAACAGACTTTCAATTTGATGTGTCAACAGCGAGGCCTTCTTCCGATAGGCTCAGCACGTGGTGAGAGCTCTGTTGATGGTTCGGGATCTACACCACCTCCGGTTGTATATGCGGCCCTGCCGACTGGATATGTGGCTCCGCCGACTGGATATGGTCCACCTGCGGGATATGGAGTGCCGCATACAGGATATGGGTTGCTGCATACTGGATATGGGCCGCTGGCGGGATATGTGCCGTCGTACTGGCCAGTTGTGGACCAACAATCTTCGTCGGGCCAGGTGTGTAATTACTTAAATGTTTTATTTAAATTAACTTGTTATAAGGTTTAGGGTTTCAACATTAACTTAAATCATTTAAACCTAAGATTATTTATTTTGAGTTTATTTAAATGTTTGAATTCTTTATTTAGGGTTTATATCTTTAAAGTTTGCTTGTTTATTGGTTAGGTTTTAAAATTAAGAGTTTATAATTATTTTGAGATATATCGTAATTGAAATATAATTGGTATTTGTATTTTTATTTAGGATATTAATGCTCATAATGCACAAAGGGCTGGAGAAGGTTCTGGATCCGCCACAAATGTCGGCAATGCGACGCAGAGGTTAGGATCCGTCACGCGGTTGAATGACTAATTTTATGTTTGTTTGTTGTAGGTTTTAAATGAATATTTGTGTGTTTTTAATGATTAACGGATATTATTATGCTAGATCGAATATGAACTTTTATTACGTTTATCGATGTATTTCGTATATAAATTGGTTCGTATGAATATGTTATTATGAATTTTTCATATTTTGTAATTTTTTATTTTAAATCAGTAAAATTAGAAAAATTTGGCTACTGAAAAAAAATTGTAAATAAATCAGCGAGGGCCCGTGCCTGATGCCTTAATTATTTTAATATTTGTACAAGTATCAGGCACGGCCGTGCCTGATAACCCTTTCGCTGAAAAGCCTGTTAGGCACCGACCGTACCTGCAGACTCTGTAAAATCTAAAAAAATATAGAGGTATCAGGCACGGACCGTGCCTGAAAATCCTTCACTGGAAAACCTGTCAGGTACGGCAGTGCCAAAAAAAATAATATCTGGCACGGGGATGTCCCTGTGCCTGATATGAACAGTACTCTGTGACTGACAGGTATCAGGCGTGGTCCATGCCTGGCTTTGGGCATCTCCGAGGACACAGTCAGGCACGAGCTTTCAGGCACGGTTTTTTGAACTTTCAAGCTCTGTATCTCATCGTACCTAATACTTATTTTTCCAGTAGTGTATTCTCATTTAATATGCACAAGAGGGACTGTGGATCAGTACAAAAGAGTGCTTGATAGAAGGAGCTTGTTTAGAGAATTAGTGGCAGTCAAGGTTCACCAGAAATTCAGTGAATTCAATCATCTGTTAGAAGCTACCGAACTCACAGGCTATGAAGGTATTTTGAAATGGAGATGGCAGGAGAAAGCCTTTTTTCGACAAAAAAAAATGCATATCATTAAATGATTGTGGAGTTCACACCTCATCAAAATATTTGGAAGGGGAATGAGGCAAAATAGGATCCTTATCTTGTACAATCTGCAGAAAAGAGGGTATTCTTTTGCAAATGTATTTCATGTGTAAAAAAGAACCTCATGGCTGATTGTGAGTTTATAAGGCAGCACTGGCATTTGCTTCAAACAGCAGCCAGTCTCGAATCTGAGCTTCCTGACACCTCTCAATTCATCCTTGAGGATTTTTTTAAGGATAAGGATAAAAGAAGAGGGAGACCCCAACAGATTACAGTGGTTTTTTGTATTTGTGTTGTGGGGAGAGATGTGCAACAAAGCTTTTAGTGACCAGCAGAATGATCAATCAGAGACGTTTACTAAAGAGGTCTTAGAAGAAGAAGAAGAAGAAGAAGAAGGAGGTATTAAGCAAGCAATTTTGAACTTTGGTAATGGCGAGCGTGAAAAAGAAGACGAATCACAAGACAACTAAAAAGGAGATGTTTCTAAAAGAGGATGATGGCGCAAAAGATACTTTTGGATTTCTTTTTAATATGGGAAAGTATATTTGGCTCCCCAATTAAATCCTCCCAACTGACAAATAGGACACTGTCAAACGAGATCCATTGTCAAATAGGTGTCAAACGGACTTATTTGACAGCATGTGGAGCCCGTTTGACAGTGAGAGGGAGACAAATGGGAGATTTTAGTGGGGGCATGTATATGGCCCTTTTAATATATTCATTTTTGGGTCGGGTTCTCTTTTGGGCCGGTTATTTTTCTAGTTGCCTTATATATATTTAGGAGATTTGTATTTCTTTTTAGAGAGTTTGATGTAAAAATGTATATATAGAGAAATTCTCTACAAAACAAAAATTCATAGTAAAATAAGGTTTTGTATTTGGATGGGGACAATTAGAACTCTCTCCAAAAAATTTCAAAAAAAATAATAACTCCAACTCAGTTGCTCAAATTGATCTATAGAATCCGAACGACTAGAAGTCCAAACTCATGACATGAATAATCTGAATTTTTAAACTACTATCCAAATTATCTAAAACTTGAACGACCTAATCCGATACGATCATTAGACCCACCCGACCCACTCAATTGTTGTATTACATATTAATGTACCTAGCTTCCGGAAATAAATGGTTACAGGGCAAAAAAGAACTGTTGAGGTACCTTTGAGTATCAGTTAGGGTAGAAAATAACAAGAGGAGCCAATTGTATTGTAATGTACCAAAAAGACAAGTCATCCACGTGACAACAAGGGAATGATGGGACGTCTCACGCATACAAAATTCATATTTATTCATTACAAAGCAACAAAAATAATGTATATGAACCCTATGATATATCACGTATGTACTGAATTTGAATATAATTGAATAGAATAAAGTTGAAGTTTACATAACATATCCCTATGCACAGTATATTATTTAATGCATCCATATTGGTGTCACCAAGGCCCATACCATACTCCTGCTTCCCTCCATTTTGTCCCCCCTTTCCGTACACTTTAGGTCCCCCACACATCATTAAACCCTAAATTCTTCTCATATAACTACCAAGTTTATATTTATATTTTGTTAAAGAAAAATGTACAAACACGATGATACTGTAGCACGATTGTAGCACAATGATATTTTAGATATATTTTTTTTTATTTTATGTACTGTTTTTTTCATTTTTATATATTATTTTGGCATTTTATATATTGTTATTTATTCTTTGTATATTTTTTATTTGTTTATTTTTATATACTGTTTTCTCATTTTATATACTGTTTTTCCCATTTTATATACTATTTTCACTTTTTATGTATATATTGTTATTAGAAAATAAATTATATATATATTGTTATGTATATATTTTTATTAAAAAATAAATTATATATACTGTTATTAGATCAATCGTAAACAGACGTGCTACAGTCCGTCGTGCTCTATCAGGTCTCTTTGTTAAAATTGAAGCTTCAATAAAGTATCTATAACTTGCATAAAATTGACAGTTGAAAATAAGGAAAAATATAGTTAATTTCTAGTAATTATTGTCATTTTAATGAGTTTCATGCATGGGCTTTCTCGTATTCTCCAGTTTTAGTTATCAGTAAGTAAATATTTTTCATACGAACTTTGTAAACTAATAAATCCTAGAATTTCTTGTTTTGAAATAATGAAATGCAAAGTTATTATTTTTTTTTAATTTGTAAGTCTGAATCAAGTAGCTATAACATACGCATACAATTTTGGGAATAAAGAAAATATAAATTTGATTATGAATAGTAAATATTATGAATTTTGTCAAAACAAATGAATATAAAAGAAAAAACCAAAAGAAAGGGATGAAGCAGTATCAATCCCAAGAACGACTTGAAAATCGAAACAAAAGAAAAACAAAAATGGCCTCCCTAAAACCAAGGAGAGAATTAGAATGAAATCTTCTCTTGACGCTGACAACTCTTTTCACCTCAAGTTATTCATTGTATTCTACTATTTTACCACATTTTATTTTTTGAAGGAATATTTTACCACATTTTTACCACCCTTTAACCATTTAAGGATCAGTCATTTCAAAATGAAACTGATGGAAAGAGATGTAATTCTCTTTTTTCATGAGTACAATCTCTATATATAATATAGAAGTTGCGAGATGTAAAACTAAATGCACCAAAAACCTTCATTCAATAATTCAAAAAAAAAATCTTAATTCAATATAAAAAAAAGACCACATGACGTGGCATTTCTTAATACCACCATTATGCAACTATGGAAGTTTCCATGTTACTTACGTAATACATAACATATACACATAACAATTGTTCTAATTACTAAGATAATGCTCGTGCTTCGCTGTAAATATTTAAATTTATTATTTATTTAAATCTATAATGTATAAACTGCAATTATGAAAATTCAAAATAAAATTTTGAAATGAATTCATGGTACATAAATAATATATAATAACTATGTTAAGTAAGTTTGATATGTTTAAAATTATTTTGAATTATATCTTGAGATATTTCATCTATTTATTACTCATTCAAAAATATTTTCTATATCACATGTTGTAAGGACGGATAACTCCATATAAATAAATAAAGATGATAAATTCATTAAAAAAATCACTAAATAATTTGAATAATTAATCTTTGATCTTAATTTATATTTGCATTAAGATTTCAAAGATTAAAAGGGCATCACTTTTTTTAGTGGGTTGTTATTTTTTTATAAATGTATCATCATCACTAAATAATTTGGATAATTAATCTATAATCTAAATTTATGTTTGCATTAAAATTTCTAAGATTAAAAGGTCATCATTTTTTTTTTATTCTCTTGGGTTTTCTTTTCTTATACCGTCATCTCTTGACACATTATATTAGAAAAATAAATCAAGTATTAATAAGACTTAGATGAAAGAGATCAGAAAAAATAAAAATGTCAGATTGATTTATTTCATAGATTTAGTTGAAACTACATATGATTTAATTATAAATGATTAACTTTAAAAATGATAAAAAGAATAATTATATTTAACACGATGTTTAAAAAGAAAATATGATATTATATATATGGAAAATTATGTATCCTATATAGAAGAAAATATAATATGAGTCATTTTCTTAAAAAAAAAAATATCATCATAATTTTTCTTATTATTTTTTTGTTTTTATTAAAATCATATAAATTATATATAAATTGATCACATATATTTTTATAAAACCCGTCATACATTAAGTAATATAATATAGTACTCAATGCTCTGATTATTTTCTGATATGATAGTTCCCACATAATTGGAGATATAATATGAAATATTAATCTAAATGATCATGTGAAATGCAAAAATATGTGAATAAACACTATATAAAAGAACATGTACACAACTGATATGTTCATTAAGTTATATCTTATACCTTATTTTTCATCTCTCTTTGAGTATTCTCAAGAGACCTATCGTCAATTTTATCTCGGCCGTTGGATCGATTTTTTTTAAATCATAGCTTTTCATTTAAATTATTACCACAATATCACATGGTCAGTTAGATTAATGTTTCGTGTTATATCTCCAATTACGTGAGAGCTATTCCAGAGTATTAAAAATAATATTATATTACTTAATGTATTACGGATAATTTGTATCATATAAATAAGTAAAAAAATATAAATAAGAAAAATAGTAGTGACTATTTTTTTTTAGAAAATGAGTCATGTTACATTTTCTTATGTATAATAAATATATTTTTTCCATATTTAATATAACTTTGCAGCTTGATTCATTGAAACCGTCTGATTAAGATATGATGATCAAAAATAAATTCACGATGATTCTCACTAAATCGGAGCTAGAAGCCTAGAACGTAAAATACCAATTCAACCAATTATATGACTATATTTTAATAACCACACACATGTTGACATAAAATATTAATACATTTGAGAAAATGAAAGGTTAAGATTTAACAAAAAATTTCATCGAATGATCGAGGTAAAAATGATTATGTGGCTCAATGAGAAGGCTCAAAAAGAGGTGAAAATAAGGGGTTGGAGTAAATGTGATACATGTTTGTTGAATTTGAATAGTTATATTTATCTCATCAAAGGTTATAACTGTAAAGTGTCAAAATAGGAAATTAAAGGGGTTGAGAAATAGAAAAAAAAATGATAAATTTGGTGTGTATAGCACAATAATAAATTTTGGTAGATGAAATAAATATGGTTAAATGGCAACATCAGGATATGCGTCAAATTTTCATGATTGGAAAATATTTAATAAGCTTCGTTTCATGGTTGGCTCATGTCATCCCTCACATCTCTTTATATATATCATGACTATACAACTACTTTATTTCACATTAATTTTTGGTCTTATAGAGAATATCCAAAAATGGTCCTAAGATTAAATTTTTTTGGTCTTGAATAAGTTAGTTATATTTCTAAAAAATTACTAAATTAATTATAAAATAATAATTAAAATAAGAATAAGTCTAGTGTAGTCATATGATCGTGTCACGATTGTCCTAAAAGAAGATTATACCTTCTTGTGCACGAATATCATTGATCTACCTCCAAGATTCTACATCTCGAGATAATTTTCAAATCCTGCTACGGTAGCACAGTCGTAAAACAGGAATCAGGATCGACCTTATCTTTTCGGGGGCCTTTAGAGAAGTATTAATTTAGAAACTAACTCCTTACAAAAAAAAATTACTTTCTCGACACAAGAATGAAAGTTTATAAACATTTTTATGATATCATAATAATG
Organism: Juncus effusus; assembly: GCA_027726005.1. Lineage (NCBI taxonomy): Eukaryota > Viridiplantae > Streptophyta > Magnoliopsida > Poales > Juncaceae > Juncus > Juncus effusus. The sequence continues at coordinate 5,303,272 of CM050899.1, forward strand.
AATAAATATAACCCTTTTTTTGTTTTTAGAGACAGATATATCTTACTTTTCCTTTTTATTTTTTTTTCATTTTCTCAATCCAAAAATTATTATTTTTTTATTTTTTGAAATTGTAGCCGAAAAGACAACTCAAACCTTTTATTAACAAAAACAAAGAGTTGCTCCAAACAAGAGATTACAAATAATACTCTTTAAGAAAGGTTTAATTTGTATTTCTATGTCTCACTATAGTAGACAAAACAAATAAAATTACTAATTTATGTTTAATGCACATGGACTTTCCAGATATGATTGCCAGCCTTAATCCAAGCTTAGGCTATTTCGCATGCGTCTGAATAGACTTTCATTGAGTTGTTCATAATGTTTTAAAAAATATGTCTCTTTCTTTCCTTCCAAATTTCCCAACAACATATCGCCCATATGCTTTACCACGTCTTTCTATTGTCATTACACAGATTCCATGTTATCCAGTGAAGGATTTTAATCGGACAATCCATAGTTGGCGGTGTTGCTTGGTTGAAGTGTAAAAACGTTTCTTGCCATATTTCCTTCGAAAATGTATAGTTTGCAAAAAGGTAATTATGTGTTCCTTGTTCATTCGCGTTGAAAAACATGGAGCTATATGAAAGCAATTGTCCTCTTATTTGGACCTATCTCTTGTCGGCAATTTTCCTTTGTGCATTTGCCATGTGAAGAATTTGTCTTTTGGCGGCGCTTTCATTTTCTATATTGTTCTACATGAGGTATCTTTGATTTCTCTATTTCTGACAATCGTGAATTGCCTATCTTTGTTAGCTCTTTGATTTTGCAGTTAAATGCCCTGAATTGATTAAGTTTTACAGTTCATTATTAACATTAAGTATTTTCAAGACAATATGATCAAGGCCGGCCCCAGTATAGAAAAAAAAAAGACTATGATCTAGGGTCTAGAATTTTAAAGGGTTCTATTTTCTTGTATTTAATGGTAATAGTAGCATTAATTTTGTAATTAGCCCAATACAAATTAGAGCAATAAATCAACTAAAAGGTCCATCAAAGATTAAAATTAAGTAAAGTCCATTTTATATTCATTCCATGTAGCCCAACAAATAAAATTAACTCCATAATTATTGAATAAGATTACTCATTTTCAAGTTGGTCTAGGGGGCCAAAATACCTGTAGCCGGTCCTGAATATAATGTAGGCATGTTTGGTTGGGCTGGGCAGTAAATGCATTGGACTCTAACAAGGAATATTTAGAGCAAAATCCTGAAAGTACTATCGTGCGGCCGAAGGCATATAAATATATATTGGGAGAGAGTCTGGAGTACTATCGTATGTGCTAAGTTGAGCACAGATGTGTACTAGAACAAGACTGAAATCATATGTTAGTTCTGATGAGAACGTCAGAAATTTAAATAGGGGGTGTTACACCCGGAAAGAAATTAGAGGAAGGGGTCAAGGCTAAATGATTTGTCTTACTTTGAGTATTGAATAAAAATTGAAATTACATAAATTTGTTAGTTCATTAACTACTAGTACTAACAAGCTTACGTTTTTTTAGGACAATATGTTGTGAACTTGTTTGTTTAGATGTGTCAGTAAGTATATTTGACTCTAGCATATACAGTAAATATATATACCTCACCAAAAAAAATAAGAAAAATAAGGTATTCGTAGGGTTGTTCATTCCGTCTGTGAATCAAACCGAATCAAGCCATTCTAATTTAAACTGAGCCAACTTAGATCCAAACTGTACTGATTCGAATAATTTAGAAATGATGTAAAATCAAATAGAAATAAACTGAATTTGATTTAGTTTATTTGGTTGATCAACGGAGTAAATAAATTCAAACCTATTTTTGATGGAAAAGTTTCAAGTCTTAAAATAAAATTTGTTGGCTTATAAAACTATTTTATATTGACTTAGAAGCATAATTCAATCATAGAAAATAATAATTAGACTATTTTGAGTATGATTGCTTGGATTCTAAAGTTTAAAACAAATAATAATTTATATAAATAATAACTGTAATTCGGTCGATAGGTTTATCTTTTTTTAAAATGAAACCAAATCGAATCGATGACACCAAATAATCTCAATTTTTAAAGCAGAGTAGATAAACTAAACAACCAAACCGATTTCCTAAACAAATCATATAACACATAGTTCGTGAACTTATTACAAAGAGCTCTATTTGATTGTTTTATGGATGGACCAGAAAAATAGAGTTTAGTTCATTTTTGACCCTCAACTAATTAATTAGTCTCTTTTTGGTTCCTTAACTTTTTATAGATTTATTTTTTGTCCCTTAACTATTGAATTAGTTCCTTTTAGGCTTTTTCATCCGTTAAATATTTATATGTCCGTTAATTTGACATCTAAGCGATGATTTGGTATTTATTATGACGTGACAAATATGATATAGTAATTATTTTTAAAAAATAAAAAAATCTTAATCCCCTCACCTTTCCTCTTATATTTTTCTAAAAAAAATTAATTAATGAAGAAAATTCATATCAAATCAAACTAAAGGGGAAAATTTTAGAAAAATATGAGAGGAAAGAATACAACGGAAAGAAATGAGGAGATTTAAAAAAATTTTATTTTATTACAAATAATTAACATGTCACAATTGTTACGTCATAATTATATACTAAATCATCACTTACGTATCAAGTTAACGGGCATGTAATCATTTAACGGAAGGATCAAAAAAGAACTAATTGAATAGTTGATACGTCAAAAATAGATCAATAAAAAATGGAGGGCCAAAAAGTAACTAATTGAATTGTTGAAGGATTAAAATCGACTTTCCTCAGGAAAATATAATTAGGTACCACAGGCATTAAAAGCTTCATGTAAAAGGAATTAATGGCGAGCTATATAACCTCATATCTAGTGCATGTGTATGTATATATAAATTAATATTAGAAATTGATTACTTTTCTATTCTATTTCTTAATTAACCGTACCATTTTCAGCATTTGGTGCGTCGATCGGTCATACTTAGTGGGTTCCCACAATACATTAAATTATGATGATGATATAAGTTGTCATGAAACAATATCTTAAAGCATCAATCATACTATTTTATTTCATATAGCACCAATATTGATGCATATACAAAGTGTAATAAGTTCTAAACTTTAAACCGTCAAATTTATTTAAATTTTTGTAACTTAAAAAAAAATTAATAACACAAATATTTTTTTGTGAAAATTGTTTTTTATATACCTAAAAAAGTCCATTTGGTGTGTGGGCGCATTGAGTTGTGACTATCATGGCATTAAATGTGAGGAAAAAGACTGAAGCAGATCAATGATGTATGTTCTTGCTATATGCAATAAATGGCATGCATCATGTATTGATCAGGCTAGTGTTCTTTCTCTTAGCTTTCAAAAAATGTTGTAGATTAAATCTTGTATGGTTCATACTGACATAATTAATTAGCAACTAGTCACTGCTATTATCATGGAATTGGGGATGCTGCTTCACGTGAAGCAGCTACCTTACTGCTTCGTTAATTATCACCATTGGATCTTGGGCGGCTGATAAGGTTCAAGGAGCTAAATGAATTTTAACGGAGATTAACTCTGTTAGACATTATTCAATAAGTTTAAGTTATGATATCTTATTATTTGGTAATTTGAAAAATATTTCTTAATTTATTTATTTTATAAAATTATGTAGAACTAAGCCATGCAATTATAACATTTGAATTTTTCTTGTTTTTCAAAAAATAAAAAAATAAAACTGCAAACATTACTTGAAACAATTATCTCATTTACTTAAAATAATAAAAGTGAACACCAAAAAACTGAGAATAATTTATTTCCTAATATTGTGGAATGACTAAATTATTTTTGCAAAATGCAAATTTTTTCCATATTTGAAAACAAAAGCATAACTAATTTTTCAAAAAAAATAATAAGAACAAAATGATTTACTTGCAACACTAGGCTGCAAGACGTTTTATAAATCAAGATTAACTTCTAAACAAACTTTAACGGAGTCAATTTTTGGTCAAACTCATTTTTCCCTGATTTTGGGCCTTATCAGCGGCCCACAATCCAACGGTTCTCAATAACGAAGCAGCAAGGATCCTGCTTCACGTGAAGTACCATCCCCAATCCTATCATAGCTCTATCTTTAAATTACAATAGAACATGACTCTTTATTCTAATTAAAAGATGGTTAGATCTAATTCATTCATCTTAACTCAGAGATTTGAATGTTGTTCTATGTTATGAGAGCTTTATAGTTTTTTTAATGAGTTAAGCTAACATCGGCACACTATTTCACAAATAATTTCACATAATTTATTTTTTTGTATTTTTTGATGAAATATACACTTACTGTAATAATGATTTAAGATGTAAGAACACTCAATTTCATTATGATTTATCGATTGTTTATCGGTAAAATATGTTTGTTTACACCCTCAAATAAGAGGGCAAATATGAGAGGGGATCAAAAGTCAAGGTCTTGAAAAAAGAATAAATAGGAAGTGAAAATGGTCAAATCAACATATGCTCTCTCAATGTGACTTGAATGCTTCCTATGCCTCCAATCACATCCATTCATTCCCTTTGCTTAGTTAATTACCAATATAAATGTTGAACCACTAGATGAACCCACAAAATTAAACGTACCTCCGTCTATCCTATTATCCGAAATTATAATCCGTTGATAAAGAAAATAAAATAAATAAATATTTAATTATTAAAAGGAGAGTTAACTAGTTTAAGCCCCTAATGTTACTAACAAGGAATAATTGTAATTTGCTTATTAAAACCTAACAATATACTTTATAAAAACAAATTTTAAATTATTATATTATAACTAACTAGAATAATAACTGCAACTTAATCGTCGTACATATTAAATAAGCAAAATATATCAACTAGTAGGATATTTAATCTTCAAAGATTATAGAATTTACTCATTAATTATAGAAAAGCCAGCTTGAATCATCAATTAAGATTAACAACTATAATATTTTACATATCTTGCTCTATAATGTTTTTCTCATGTGAGCATAGCAATGTGTATGTTATAATAACACACCACCCCAAGCAAGCTATCATACTCTGCTTCATAAAAGAGTTTATTTACACATCTCCCAGCAGTCCTTTCAGTCCGCCGTTTATCACTGATAAACGGGGTCCATTTGTTTTGAATATATGTGGAGCCCGTTTACCAGTGGTAAACGGTCGACTGGGAGGACAGGTAAACGGGGGATATATATACTTTTTCTTAATAAAAAGGACTTCTTGCACCGTCTCTCTCTTCATTTCTTCATTTTCTCCATCATTCTCTCTAGCCGCCTTCTCTCTTTCCTCCACCATCTTTCAGTGAGTTCTCTCTCTAGAAACCACATTCCGCGTCTTTAGAGAGAGAAACGGGTGCAACAGAAAGGAGGTGATTTACTTAGTAGTTACCAGCAAAGATAAATAAAAAGAAGAAAATTATTCTTTTAACAGGTTTCTAGCACTTTTTCTCTCTCCTCGTTTTTATTTAACAAATTAAACATTGATCCAAGAAAGTTTTTTTTTGTTTTTAAAAAAACGGTGGTAATTCGTTTGTTAATTAGGCGGCGCTTTCATTGAACGCTTTAAAAAAAAACTGAATTTTGAATCTTGAAAATTGAAAATTGGAAAAAGTGAGCTTTTCTTGTGAGGCATATATCCACAAAAAGCCGGAGCTGTTATTTGTTTTTTTGGTTCGTTTTGTTTCCTTTTTGCATTCAGGAGTAGATTTATCACTGGTAGCAACAATTTTGGAAGTTGTATAATTGGGTATTGATCTTTCTATTTTCTGCTCATTTTTTCATCTATTTTATATTCTTATTTCCACATTTATTTCTTTTTATCTATAGTCGCTACTTAGGTATCAAGAAATCACACTAAAGAATTGATCATATCATACCGAATTGCCACAATATTTTCTTTTTCTAAAAAAATACGCTGGCAATTATCACAAAATCAAATCTTTTCTTTTTTTTTTAAAAAAAAATCTTATCTTCTTTTTTCATATATACTCAAAATCATATATTCATATCTCCAAGTTAGATATATATCAACAGAAGACTAATCAACAAAAGACTAATAAATCTGTTCAAAAAAAACAAAAGACTAATAAACACAAATATCAATTAAGCCACAATCAAATCTCCTAGAAATTACGAAATCTCCTTCCCCAAATCTCTTCACTCATCTTTTCTAATCATTCTTATTCCTCATGCCTCCTCTCTCTCTCCTCTCTCCACAGCTCACCGCCACCACCACCACCAAGATTTCGACTCCTCACTTTCACCACCCATCAATGGCGACCCAATCCGGCTCCTCCCTGCTGACGTCAACCAGCTCTCCGTGCACCAACACCTCAACCTTAACAGGTTTCGGATCCGGATCCGCCCCAACCAGCTCTCCTTGCGCCGCATGCAAATTTCTCCGTCGCAAATGCCAGCCCGACTGTGTTTTCGCCCCGTATTTCCCGCCTGACAACCCTCAGAAGTTCATACACGTGCACCGAGTCTTTGGAGCGAGCAACGTCACGAAAATCTTGAATGAATTACAGCCATATCAGCGTGAAGATGCTGTGAATTCTCTCGCGTATGAGGCTGATATGAGGCTGCAAGACCCTGTCTATGGGTGCGTGGGAGTCATCTCGATCCTTCAGCATCAGCTCAGGCAGCTCCAGCTTGACCTATTGCGCGCCCGTGCTGAGCTGTCTAGGTATGTGAAGTTTAATATTTTGTGAGTTTGATAATTTATTTTGTTGAGCTTTGATGATTTGATTAGTTAATTTTTCTTTAGTATTGTGTGAAGTTTTGATAAGAGTGATTTTTGTGAGTTTTTTGTTTGATTTTGAGATATATTTGATTGTTTTTTATTTTAGGTTTTTTTACTTATTTATTAAGGTTTCTTTGTTTTCTTGATCTTTTACATGCCAGTGCTGAGCTGTTGAGTTATTGTGACTTCTATGATAATTGTGTGAATTTGATAATTTATTTTGTTGTGGTTTGATGATTTTTTATGATTATTTTGGATTTTGTTTTTTATTTTTATTCATATTTGAGCATTTGATCTTCGGTCATTTAAACAAAAGCCAAGATATTTGATTGTTTTGGTTCGAGGGTTAATTAATATGCTAATCTTTTCATACGTTCGGGTTTTTTAAACAAAAATCATGTACACGTTCTTTTTTTCTTGATACTGCTGCATTTTGAAATCTGTTTTTTCTTTTATATTTTCCATTATTGAAATCTGGCCTTGGGTTTTCTTGATTTTGTTTTTTTTTTTTTTTGAATACTTGAGGGGTTTTCTTGATTTTCTTTTTTTTAAATCAGTCATATTTCCAAGAGTTTCTTTTTGCATGGAATATAGGTGATTTAATTCAACTTTCAGATTAATTTTTCTGAAACCAATTTGTAATAGTATGTAATGGTACATCTGCCACATTGCAAAAACATCCATAACATAAAACAAACTAGAATATACATAGGTTAATCTGAAAATGAAAAATAAAAGTAACCATCCTCGTAAAAAAAACTCCTTGTCTTTCCATCCCATTTGTACTCACTCAGTAATTTAACACATCATTAAAAGATTATTAACTATCATTTAACACATTATTAACTCTCATTTACCATCAGGTATCAGGCTGCAGCTGCCACGTCAAACCTAATAGGAAATGCTGGTCCGGGTCTGACAATGAATGCCGGAACCGGTTTCGGACACGAGCAATTCTTCCAGCCTCAAAACGGGTCGACTCACATGGTCTTTAGAGGGATTGAAATGGGCGGGCTTAATGGATCCTACAACGATTCAGGTCTGGCTGCTGCTGTCGGTTTCGGGTCCTTAACGGGTCAGGCCATGCAGTTCCTCAAACCCAACACAGCTGGAGGCGATGAAAAACCCTCTCAGGTAATTAGTTAGGGTTTTCTGTTGAAAAAATGTTGCAGAATGACCAAAAAGCGGATGGCAATCCGACAAGGTCTATAGTGGATCTATAATGTAAATATTATTTTTAATCATATTCAATTATATTATTTGCACTATAGACTCTTTCTGGCTGCCATCATGGTTTTTGATCAAGTTGTAAATAATTTTGTTTTTGTTTACATATTTTACGCATGAACTAAAATTGGTTATTTTTTTTATTTACACATTTTAGATATCAAGGTTTGAGTAAATTTGCATTGGTTTTAAAATTTTATATCTTTTGAAATATTTCTTTTAATAGAAAAAATATGGCGGAAAAAACTATTTTTAATAGTTTTTGAAGTATTTTATTTGCGTATATATGGGGGAATAAAGTGGTTAATTTTTCTTGTTTATACATTATAATTTATATAGGGGTTTTGTTATTGCATATCTTATGAATATGAAATTAGATGTAGCTTTACTATTTTAGAATTTTTGAAATATATTTTGAGGTATCTAGTATTCATTTGGATTGCATTGGAGATTTTCTGATTGTCACATAATCATTTAATTAATTAATTTCGAGATGTAAGTATCATTCTAGATTTCCTATTCCGAGATATTTTGTGTTTGGTAGGAAAAATTTTCCTTGGATTGGATTTAATTGTATTATCCAAAATTATGTGATATACTTAATTGGGGAAATGATCCAGTTAGTATGTGCAGCATGACATTTTAGGTGTTTTGTTTACCAACTCAAAATTTTTTGAACTTTTTTCATAATGTTTTGTTTCAGAAAATAATAATACATCATATCTGAAACATATAAACTTCAACTTTCAGAAAAAATATTTATCTTTGCATAGTGTATCTGTATAGTATAATGTTTAGTATTTATCAATATTATTTTTGCAAGTGGTATTTGTCAGATATAATATTCAGGTAATATGGAGTTAAATATGGCTATATTAATGAATATAACACTAGTTAATGTTCTGATAAAATTATATGATTGGTGCAGATTTGAAACTTCTGGAAAATGGAAAAGGAAAACAATTGAATAGAAGGACGCCCTTTGTTTTTGCCTATTTCTCTTTCTCTGTCTCTGTCTCTCTCATTCTTCTTTCTCTTCCTCCTTTGTTCTAATCCCTGATGAAGAATATTTATTTTCTTCCTTCTTTCTCTCTCTATTTTTCTCTTTCTATGCTAAAAGTTGAACAGTATGTATTTCCTGGTTCTTTTGTTACAATGGTAATGCTACTATTATGTTTCTTAAATTAAGCTTGAATTATTTATTCCAAGAGAACTCATGTTTTTATTTCTTATTATTATTATTATTATTATTATTATTATTATTATTATTATTATTATTATTATTATTATTATTATTATTATTATTATTAAATTATTAAATAATAATAATAATTATTATTATTATTATTATTATTATTATTATTATTATTATTATTATTATTTATAGTTTTTGGGTGTTTATGATGCTTTATTCCAAAACATGTAAAATGCCAATAAAAACACATTGTTGACGGAATAAATAGAAGAATATTAAATTGAAATATGAAATAAGTCATGTTTGTATTCAATGCATTTTGACCCCTAAAAAAAGTTGGTGTATATTGCCCCAATGAAGAACTTACGTGCGGTTCATGGAAAGGGAGATTTTTATTTTTTTTAGTTCTTTGAAAAAGGAGATTGAACTAGCACTTGCATCAATGAAAATTTAAGTATATAATAACGAACTTAGGGATCAGTTTTTTAATTTGAAAAATGGAGTCAATTTGGTGCGTGCACTTGCTCTCATGTGCTTGATATTAATTCAACCATTTTATACTAATATTTTAGTGTTTGATTAGATTTTATTCTTTAACTAACGTTCAAACCTTGGGATTGTACCTTTGGATCCATCAATATAATGTAGAAGGATTATACATATTTACCTATAAAATGACATTAGGTAGCCATTACTATAAGTTTTTATATAAATTTCAATAGAAAAAGAGTGCAGAATAACTAAAGTTTCTTTAGAATATTAAAAAGAAATTTATACTTTCAACTTTTTTAATAAATATCTTTTAGAATTGTCAAAGTTTTACCGGGCTCTTACCATAAACAGGATTTGATCATCACACTGACATAATAAGTTATGGGGCAAAATTGAAGAATTACGTAAATCGAATTAACTAAATTTGAAATGTTTCTTTATTACTATTTATTCTATACAGTGAACAAGATTCTACAATTCTACTACTTATACATCAGTTGTTGAATCATTTTCACTTTACTTCATATTAAAAACCCTAAGAAGTGCATCAAATGATCAAAACTTAAAATGAAATTTGAAATCATTTTTCTTATCGGAGGAAAATGCTGACCTAAGATAATTAAAATGATAAGTTGAAAAGTTTGTGTTTGAGAAAATGAGAGGGTCGTATATATATAACAACTTAATTAATTGTGGGGTCGAGATGATTTTGAAGCTTTTTAAAATATCTCATTAAAGGTTGTGATAATGTGATGTAATTTGATATGAGAGCTACTTTTTATAGGCTTTTGTGACAGTTGTGGAAATCCAAGAGGAGAAGATCAGAAGTAAAATAAAGCTGATCAATCCATCTATCCCTCTGAGTCTAGTAATTAGGGTTTGTAGTTGACCAAGTCACATCAATCATCATTTCTATTTATGGCATCTTCAATATTTATATATCACTACCTATGGTTGTTAATTAACTCACCAACACACCCACACACATAGTTCTCTCAGAAAAAATAAATAAAGCACATCTTTCATGTTTACCCTAATACATATAACATAGAATTGCAAGGTATATACTACTACAGAAGGCAAGTTATTATATCTGACCCCAACAATGTTTGAAATGCCAAAAAGCAACTTGATTTTCAATTTATAATTTTTTTAGATTCATTCAATTAATATCTTAAACTACTAACAAAAAAAAGATTTTTTTTTTTTAATAAATTGCGGAGAGTTTGAGAGTCTCTAGCGAACAAACACAAGATTTCAAATAACAAAAATAGGATTTCAAAATCTATCATGTTTTATGTAGTCCGTTTAATGTCTTAACATGTTAATTAACAATAAGACGGGTTTGACATATTTTTTTTTATTGAGGAAGGAAACTTTTTTCGAAAATTGATAACATGATTGTAGCTTGAATATCCTGCTCAATGGAAATTATTCTAATGAGTGTAAGACATGAAATTGCACCTAAAAATAATATTATTTTTTGGTGGACAGAGAGAAGGTATATTAATTGGTGTGTTTGAGAAGGCAGAAAGTATTTTTCAGTGTGTGGCAGAAGACAAAACAAACAATGACAAGAGCTAGGACGAGAGAGAGAGAGAGGAGAAATAATAAACAACTCTCCAAAAAATTCCCCCCAAAATACCGCTCACATTAAATTAATTCAATCCTCAAGTTGATCAATTTATGTACTTTCTCCAGTATTTTAGGGATATAAATTTACATGTGATTTGGCTTGCATGCTTCCTATAAATCTCCTGCCAAAATCTCAAAAAATAACTCAAGATTTGGGTACTTCACATTATTCTTTTTTTCGATCTGTATGTAAACAATTTATACTATTAAATCCAATAAACATGTGGAAATTATCGTGGAAATCATTGACAAGTCTAAGTAGAATGGATGCCAATCAACAACGAATGAACAATCAAGAAAGCACATTATATGTGATAAAAATATTTAATTGCACATTATATGTGATAAAAATAATTAATGAACTTTTTTGAACAAATTTCCACTGGCTTAATAAAATGCTATA
>CM050899.1:5320000-5472500 GCA_027726005.1 Juncus effusus
TAAAAAAAAAACCTTTAGGATACAAATAAATACCACTATGCAAGACTCAAAGATATATTTTATAATTAGTAAAAACATAAAAATAACAAATAAAGAAAAACAAAAGAAACATACAATGTAAATTAATTGCACTATCTAGGGTTTGCATGGTGTTGGAGATTAAAACAGCTTCAATCATCATACTGCACAAAAAATAATGAAATCACAACTTTAATATTTTGTAACAATTTTTAACACAATGTTAGTACCAAAAAAAAACCCATTTAAAGAAACATCCCCTTACAAATAAAAAATAAAAATTTCAGAAAAATGCAAGGGGAAAGATACTTTGGTTCAGGAGCAGGCTCAATTGATAGATTTCTGATCAGAATTTTCATTTTGATTAATTGTAGAATAATTATCACCATAATTCGTTTCTTGACCGTTAAGCTGAGGCTCTGCTGACGTGGCGATCTTTGACTTTCTTGGCCACATCGCAACGGATGGTGGTAAAGAATTCTTTTGTATTTCCTTCAATTCCAATTTTCAACATTCCAAAAATTAAAATTAAAATTGAATTTTGAGGGGCAATTTTGAAAAAGAAATGAAAAGGAATTGTATTATACCAGCCAGCCGTCCTTGCCTCGGACGCCATTTCTGATAGAATAAGCCGCCTTAAATCCATTATTGTACAATAATTCCGCAACTTTTAAGGAATTTCCGTCAAAACTACCTTGCACAAAAAGGAAAAAGTATTACTACTCTTTGATTAAATTGTTGGAGCATATATTGAAAACTCAGAAGTAATATTAAATAATCCATAAGTTATTTGCATTACTTCGAGTGGCTGTCACGGTTTTGTAACCTATACATGATTTAAAACAATGATTTAAACCTATTAATCGTCCATGCAAGGCTTGAGTAACATTTTGTCATTAATTGAGTCTTATTATATATGCACAAGCCACTCCCACAAGTCTTATTATATATGCCATCAGTAGTGACTCCAAGATGGATAACAGAGAGAAAGAGAATAAAAATAAATAAGATAGGTTCTTCTCAATTCTCCACAATATCTCAATATTATATTTATATATATACATATTTTGAGTTGGCTTGTTGAAGAGGAATGTCTTCCATGCTTGTGCGTTAAGAAGCTACACTAATATTTTAATTTATTAAATAAATAAAATATTTTATTCTTTGTCAAAATCCGAATATTCCAATATTTGTACCAACATAAATCATCTGTAATTGCCTAAATCATATGTAACATAGAAACAACGAACTTAATCGAGGCATCAACTTAGCATAATTGAGGCTTAGCTGAGGCAAAATTGAAGTAATTGACCTTTAGTTGCACAATTGGAGCTTAATTGAGTCTAACTAATTGCATAACTTAGGCTTAACTGAGGCAAATTTGGGGAAATCAAGTAGTTCAGAGAAAAAAGAATCTAATTCTGCCACACAAAATCAAAGTTTGAAACATGAAATTTGAAATCAGACACTCACTTGTCAAGAATGCAAAGAATGGTATTGGCCGGGTCGCTGAAATGCCACAAAACGTTCTGGACAAATTCGTCTTCTTTTCCCTCTTCAAAAGAGACCCAAACTGCCTTCTTGTTCAAAATCTTCAAATTGGGAGAACCCATGAACCTCACACTCTCGTTCTTCCTGATATCCAACAACTGAGCTTCCGGAACCTCTCTGAGCTTACGGTAAGCATTGCTCGCACTAATCGCCTTGAATTTTTTGAAATAACCCTGCACCAACGGAATCACGACCAGCCAAATTACTGTAACACCAGACACGAAGAACGGATTCCGGTTCAAGAAATCGTCAACTGAGAGTATAATATCATCAACGTTGATCTTATCAGCCCCAATTTCTGCTGCCGACGCAGGGAAGGCGATGAGAGGCAGGGAAAGGCAAAACCCAATGTGGGTCAGTAGATTTTCAGAGAAAACATGTGGAATTTGGACTGGAAATGTGCTCTGGGACGAAACTGGTGTAGAGTGAGCTCTTTGAGCAGAGAATGGATTTTTGAGTGAGAATTGCGGAGCTCGGGCTTTGGGAAGAGACGAAGCTTTTTTGTGAAGTAATTGAGAAGATTGAGCGACGATAAACATTGAATTCAATTCAAGCGAAGCGAACAAAGTAAGAAAAGGATTAAATAAAGAGGGGATTAGATGGATTTAGGAATGAGGAGTGGAGTGACGGAGTGAGGACGCTTTGATTTTGAGCAGGAAAGGAAGGAAGGAAGATGAGTCCTGTTTTTAGAGGTCACCGCTGGAATTGCTCCACGTGGGTGGAAAATATTTCACAAAACCGGGAATTGGAATCCTGGTTTATTATCAAACCAGGAGTTCAATTCTCAGACCCTGACGCGCACTCTAGATTTCTGTTCTTATTTTCAATGAGAAACAACTGAACTGCTTCAATTAAAAGAAAAAAAAAATCAAATGCGTTAAAATATACCATAAATATTTTTATTTTTACGACTCGATTGGATTATACGTTAAACCAAATTTGTTCTCTCCTCTTTTTTCCGGGCTTGAGACCGGCAGTTCTTTGCATCGGCGGAGTTAAAAAAAATTTGGTTTGGATCCTCTCTGCGGGAGAGAGAGAGAGAGAGAGTGAGAGCGGTTGGAAACTCTGGACAAAATGGCGATGAGAAAAAAAAAGTACATATTTTGGAACAATATGAAATATTCGGTTATTCTTTATTTCACAATTTCACTATTCCGTGCATTGCCGAACAAGCCCTCACTTCTTAAATTCTGTACAAGTATTTTTTTCCATTTCAAATATTTCGTGCATTGCCAAACAAGCCCTCAATTCTTAAGTATTGATTGAAGGAATATCTATATGAAGTATTTTTTCCATTTCAAATATTGAATATAAATAAATAATTTCATTCTTAATTGACCAAATTAAGAGTGAAATTTGAAACTTAGTTAACTACCATACCATAATGTTTTCAGTCATATGAATATGATGGTGCAATATACTATGTGTCAAAATATTATTGCTTTTTTACCACTACTTATTAGAGATTATAAGAAAAATAACTGCCATATTTCTTATTTTGACAGTCATTTGCCACTTCTAGTTACAATCAAACAAAGTAGAAGAATTCGCAGGTTCTCATAAAAGAACGATTTTATGTCTCGAGTTATGAACAAATCGTTTCAGATTATTATAAAAGCCAATAATCCAGGGGATGATTCATCATCATTTCTAGTAAAATTCATATTTACATATCAACTATAGTAAAATGATGCATTTTTTTTCTACTTTTTCTAACAACAAAGATATATACAAATTTATTTTCACTCAAATAAAATGGAAAAAGAGTTTTTTTTATCAAAGTGATGATTGGGTCAAAATTCTTTTCCACCTCACAAGCTTTTCCCTCCCCTGCAATACAAATTGCACTGAATGTGATTAAAAACTAAGAAATAAATTATTAAAAGCATGTATAATACAAATTATTACTGGAATATATATGTCGCAATACAGCTCAAAATATAAAATAATATAAATATAAAAATATAATAAAATGAGGAAAATACCTTTCGAGGTTTGACAGCTAGTTCATTATCTTCAATAGATATTGCCTTAAAACCCAAGGGATTTAATACCTTTTCATAACTGTACAAAATAAAAATAAAAATACCATTTAATATTTGAATTTTGAACAAGAAAATATCAAATTCAACCTTTCAAACACTGCATATATATCAAATTAATTTATTTACCCTTCGAAAAAATTTCAAATCTAACTTTGGACAATTTTTTAATTTTAATTTTTTATGGGTAAATTTGACATTTGGAATTTTGAAAGGAGAAAGGGTAAATTTGATAATTTGATTTTTTAGAAGGGTATAAGAAAGTATTCCACTATTAGTTTTACTTACTCTAATAATGTATTATTGAATGGAGGACCTTCTTTCTGATCAGTTATCTGAACAAATAAACAAACAAACAAATTTCCAATCATAACATCACTAAAATAAATAAATAAATAAATAAATCAATTTTTAAACACAACAAAAATATTAAAATATTAATAAATAAATAAAATAAACTACCAAATAAATAAGAGTAATAAGCTCTCCATTTGGTTTTAAAAGCTGATTAATTTTTTTCGCCCAAGCTGGTCTCATATCAGGTTCAATCGCACAAAAGAAACTACAATTTACCAATAAATATTTTAAAATTATTATTTATATTTACTCTATACAAAATGAAATTAGTAAATATTGTGGATAATTATATTACATACTCACGTGTAATCAAAAATAAGATCGAATAATTCTTCAGGGTTCCATTTGAAAAAATCTTCAGCCAAAAATGCGAATTGATCCTTGTTTGCAAATGAAGCAGACCACTAAAACATATATACATTTCTATTTCTCATATTAAAAACATATATTTTTCATTTTTTATATAAATAAATAAAAAAAACCTGTTGGGCCTTTTTGACAGCTGTAAGAGATATATCCAAGCCTACAACGTATCGCTCTGAGCTAGCCAATGCTACCACATCATAGCCCTGTTATATTATTTAATAATGAAAATATGATATAAAATAAATTCAGGAAAATTTGAAAAAAAAAGTCCCTAAATTATGATGAAATTTGCAAACAAATCTTGTATTGTGCTGAAATTTGTAAAAAAAATACAAAATCCTGCATTATGAAGAAATTGCAAAGAGCCGTTGTATTATTGAAAATTGCAACACAAAATCAGCATTATTGCTGAAATTACAAAAATGCAGGGTTCGTTTGTTTTGCAATTTTGGCAATAATGCGGGGTTATTTTTAAAATTTTGCAATTTTATCACGACTCATTTTTTTTTTGATATTTTGAACAATGAGGGGCTTTGTTTGCAGTTTCATCATAACAACACAAGCTCTCTTTTCTGTTATTTTGGCAATTTCATCATAACAAAGTTCTTTTTTTTTTTGCAAATTTCCATAATATAAATAAATAAAATTGTAAATAAAATTAATACAAAAAATTGATTTGCTTACAGTTCCGCAACCTGGTACCAACGCTCGGCCTTTAGGCAGAGAATTTGCTTGTACCAGTCGTACCAGTACAGGCGTCGGTTTGCCCAAATCCCACGGCACAATTCCCTCTTCCCAACTCTTCTCCCACCCATCTTTTCATATCAGAAAAAATAAAAAAGAAAACCCAAATCAGAATTTGAAAAATAATTGCAATTTTGAGAATTGGAGAGGTTGATTGAGTACCTGAGGGATGAGCAGAAGTCATGACTTCTCTGAGCTGAGTCACCTTGGGATTGGAACTCGGGTCGCGGTACGGATCGCCTTCTTCTTCTTCTTTTCTCCGAGAATTCAACATCCTTCTTGCTCGGAATTTGGGATTGCGGTGTGGGGATAGAGCGGCCTGGTGTTTCAAGAAGGGGGGCGTCGCCTGTAACAGCCGTAACGGTACCAGGTTTTGGGCTTGGGTTTGGGTGAGGATTGATTGCTTAATACGAAATAAACAAGACATCAGTTCTTTTGATTGTTTGATGTTAAGAACTTTCATTTATATCCAGAGGTCACAGAGGGGCCGGTCGGGTCAAATTCGGGTCGGCTCAATGGCATCGTTAGGATTTCGAGTCATTCGGGTTCGAATCATTCTGGTTCGGATCGCAGGTCAATTGACTTTAAGGTCAATATTAAGTTCTGATCAAATGTCATTTAGATTACGGAACATATGTTAGGTAATTTACATTTCAGATCATTTGAATCATTTTGGTAAGTAAATTTATTTCTTTTATATTCAAAAAAATATGAAACGCCAAGAACACAAGATAGACCTTTTTCACGTTGACTCGAACGTGATAAAATTCTTGATCTTAAACATAAAACTCAAACAAAATTAATAGTTATGGAATTGTTTTAAACATCATCGAATCAAAAACAACAACAAAATCATACGATACCTCAAGGGCACCACTGATCATGGACTTCTCATCCCCAAATCCTCTTAACTCATGCTTCACGCTTAATATGATGCTGATTGGGCCGGTTGTCTCGACAGTCGGCAGTTCACTACGGGATTCTGTGTTTATCTTGACCGAAACCTCATTTCTTGGTCTTCCAAAAATAAACCGACCATTTCTAGGTCTAGTACAGAGGGAGAATACAAGACATTGGCAGCTTCAACAGCCGAGGTTATTTTGCGTCAATCACTTCTTCTCGAATTTGTCGTTCCTCTATTTTCAACCCCAGTTCTTTGGTGTGACAATTTGGGTGTCACTTTCCTCGTTCCAAATCCAGTGTTTCATGCGCGTATCAAACATATAAAAACCGACTATAATTTTGTACGAGAACGAGTGCAAATGAAACAACTTTCAGTTTGATTTATCTGCTCAAAAGATCAACTAGCCGGTGGTCTCACAATGGCGTTTTCCATTGCTCGATTTCAGTTTGTAAGAGATAAGCTCATTGTCTATTCGATGTCTCTCTTGAGAGGGGCTATTAAAGAATGAGGAGACATCAAAGGGACAGACAAGAAGAAGAGGAGAATTTGTAGGTTGTTTAGTTCATATTAGGATAGGAATATGTTTCAATTACAATTCAGATAGGAAATATATTCTCAAATTCGGCATCTAGGTGACCGGGGTTCGACTCCCCCATTCTTCTTTTCTCCATTTATTTACAAGGCCCAGGCCCACTTTTTCTTCTTTTTTTCATTTATTTACAAGGCCCAGGCCGACTTCCCTTTTATAAAAAAATAAGCCCAGAATTTTCTCCCTATTTTTTTTTTAATTTGCTCTTAATACTAGTAAAGAAAAAATACTTGATGTTATTTTTCTTTTATAAGAAAAGTATTTCTACAATTTTATGTTAGTTTTCTTTTAATAATATTTTTATTATTATCATTAAATATAAAAAATATTTTAATAATAGATTTGCTATTATTTTAATGATACATTTTTTAAAAAAATTATACATGATATTATAATGATACCTATTTTTTTTTTTTTTCTGAATTACATCTACTATTTTAAAAATTATAAACGATACCTATTAGTTTTTTGTAAAGGTATACATGATATATATTATATTTAGACATGATATTATTTTAATGATACCTATTATTATTTTTTAATTGTGTATACTATTTTTAAAAATTATGCAAGATAGTAATATCGATTCTAATAATATCACTATTAGTTTATGTTAATATAATAGTATTTTTTCCCTAATTACACAATAAAATTTGTGTTAATATTGTTGTTATTATAAAATATTCTTATTATATTTTTTGGCTTCAAATTACAAATTATTTTTCGCTTATTACTTTTATAAAATTATATCACTCCGACCCGAAGTAACGCGAGGGACGCTCAAGTGCTATTTTGAGATTTTATAAGGTTGTGCGTGATATTATGTTAAGAGATTTAGTTAAACTTTTATTGATTGTCTGCGACAATTTATGGTGCTTGCTTGCATGAGCTGAACAGTAGATATCCATTTTTCTTATTATTTTTTTTTTCAGATTTGAACCTTCAAAATTTTCTTTTTTTTAATGGAACAGTGTAATCAAAATACATTGACAAAAGTAATCATAGTTTGATAAAAATCTTTTTAGAGATATTTTTGGAACCATACAGACAAAATAACATCCCCCGCGCAAAAATAACACACACAAATCGATAAATTATCTTAAATAATAGTTTGATACAAGAACACAATGCATAATTCCCATCCCCCATCCCAAAAAAATATCTTCCATAGTTTGTCTTCAAGTTCAGTTGCTCAATCTTAAAAATATTCATCAACGTCACAAATATGAAATATCATACCAAATCACAATTTATTTGCATAACAACAACAACAGCAACAACAACAACAGCAACACCCACAACAACAACAACAACAACAACAACAACAACAATAATAATAATAATAATAATAATAATAATAATAATAATAATAATAATAATAATAATAATAATAATAATAATATAATTCTCATCAAATTGAATGATCATCAGGTGATACACCTCTTCCATCTCACCAGCTTCTCACTTTCCTGAGTGTCCAATAAAATAAAATAATGCAAAAAATATTTATGATATATTATTTATAATATATCATTGGATATAATATAACATGATATGATATGTCATGATATAATATAATATAAATTTATAAGAAAATTTTATCTGTTGAGATTGATTAATATCTCTATTTCGCATACCTTGCGTTGTTCAACTGAGAGCTCATTATCTTCAATGGAAATTGCCTTGAAGCCCAAGGGATTCAGCACCTCTTCATAGCTGTATATTATATTATTATAATTCAATAGTCATTTACTTGTAAATCTTATGCTAATTATAAAAAATAACTGACTAACTAAATAGTGACATGTTAACACAAATTAAATCTTAAAATATAAAATAAATAAAACTAAAAAATTTACTCGGCTAAATTATTATCGTAGGGCGGACCCTCTTCCTGGCCACTTATCTGTCATTAATAATAAAAATACTCAATTATAATATCAAATAGAACAAAATTTTTGAAAAATATATTGTAAAATGTGATGAGACGAATAAAGAGAACATACCACAAAAATAAGTGTGATAAGCTCTCCATCCAGCTTCAACAATTCATCAATTCTCTTCGCCCAATCAGATCGCAAGCTCGGATCAATCGCACAAAAAAATCTACATTTTTTCAATTAGATACGAAGAGACATTTGATATTTTGGATATATTGAAAAAGACCCAATTTTATGCAAACTGAAAAATCAGACTTCAGTTTTAAATTAGGAAGTACTTTTGAGGCATTTAATTACTCTGATAAAATAAAATGGTCTATGTATGTGGGTTAGTATTTACTTACGTGTAGTCAAAAATTAGATCGAAAGCTTCTTCAGATTTCCAGTTGAAGAAATCTCCAACCAAAAATGCGAAGTATTCCTTATTTAGAGATGAACATGACCACTGCAATAAATATATGGTATATAGTATCAAAAACTATTCAAAAATATCTTCGTACAAAATGGTTTTTAAAAAGATAAACAATTCTGATTTGTAAATAATATTAATTATATATATATAACAACATAGGATTGATGCTACCTCTTTGGCCTTTTTGATACCGGTTTCAGATATATCCAAGCCTACAACATAGCGGTCTGGACCTGCCAAAGCCACTACATCATACCCCGATTATTCAAAACAATTAACATCATATCAATATGTTAACTGAACTTATGTACTAATCCAATTATAACGGCACAATTTATTCAAAAAAAAATAATTTATAACAGAACAAGATTAATTTACCTAATTAATATTTAAAAATGAAAAATAATAGAGGTGTTAATATATTAATTACAGCTCCGCAGCCAGGGACTAAAACTCGGCCTATAGGAACGGTTTCTGATTGGATGAGATTTGCGACAAGTGGTGTCACTTGACCGAGATCCCACGGCGTCGTTCCTTCTTCCCAGCATTTCTCCCACCCATTTATATCTACATAAAATATATATTTTCTAAAATTAATTGAAGGAATTGATTAGTTTACATTTCTATTTTGTTATCTAATTAATGGATGTATATATAATTAACCTGAGGAATCAGCACAAGTCATCATTTTTCCGAGCTGAGGATCAGAACTCTTGTCACAACACGGCTTACTGGTACCGGTACATGCAACATTTCCTTCTTTCCTTCGACAACTCAACATTCTTTTTGTATAAAAACTAGTGCAAATCAATTTTGGATAGTTGCGATTTTGTGTTCTTTTGCTACCGAAGTTTTTTTGGTTATTTGATTGAGCTTTTGGTGGGGGGGGGGGGGGGGGGGGGGTATAATATGAACAGAGAGCACATCAAGTGCTTTTTTTTTTTATTCCTTTTAAATATATTTTGGTGCTGTTGGATATGTAAGACAAAATAAAAAAATATTTGTTCAACTTGTTGTCTGGATTGTCTGTGGTTCTTGAGCACATCAAAAAATGAAAAAAAATTCATTTACTTATCTTGAAATATAAATTGAGTAATATCAATATTGGAGTAAATGAAAAGTATCAACAAATTAAAATTAAACGAAAAGATAAATTGCTAAATCTTTGTGGGTGTACAGTATAATCCACAGAAAGAATTCGCACAAAAGAATGTATTCTGTTTTGTAAGTGCTTACGTTATACTTGGTACTAGAATACAATATCTTTTTCGTCAATAATACAATAATGTTTTTTTTTTAATTTCTTCTTGTAATCTGAATTATTTTCTCTTTTAATAAATTGCCTGCTGGCTTTTATAACATAAATAAATTGCCTGCTGGTTTTTGTCAAAACAAACAAACAAACACAGGGCACTTCTTTGCAAAAGGGCCTTTTTAGATTTTAGGCTAAGTGTAACTCTTAGTAATGCAAACTGTCACGACACTTTTCTCATTTCAACATATCAACTGCTATACCTCTAAAATCAAATATTTTCCATATTTCTACTAATTATAGTACTAATTAATCAGCATTAAAGACAACTAGGTGGGATCACAAATCCGGATGAAATCCCCTGCGCATTCTTGCAATATGATTTCGCGCGGCCATTCGTGTAAGTCAACTTGACGTCTTGCAAGCTGATCTGGCTGCACGGATTGCTCACACTGCAGTTGAAACTCACGGCAACTTGACTAGCTGACGTTCCGTGAACGCCGATGTATTTCACGTCGCTAATCTTGATGCCGGAACTTGAGCTCTTGTCATGTTAGTGAAAAAAGAAAAATTAGTAAAAGAAGAAAAAAGTTGTAAAGGTGGGAAAGAGCATGAATATATGCATCACTACAACGCAATTTTACAATACAACACTAAGTTCTTTTTATTCTTTTTATACTTAGTTTAATACAATACAAAAAAAGTTGTAACGGATGTCAATATAGCATTAAGATATAAAAAATTATCACTTAAATACACCCTTTTCTTTTGTTTATTTAGTTCTTTTTTACAAGAGATTTTTTTGATTTTTTTAAAATCAAATCTATTAATAAAAAAAAATTTGATGAAAAGGAGTAGGCTCAAAATTCTATGTCCAAATCTCTTAATAAAAATAATTACAATGTAACAATTAATGGTGTTAAACACCAACCAATAGCAGAGACTACATTTTGAATTTTTAAAAAACGAAGACGTATTTTTTACAATTCCAATAATTCAGCTCTTTTTTTTTTCAATTTAATGATAATGCAGTGGCTATTTTTGCGAATTACTCTTTATAGTATTATTTTGTTTGTTTAAGAATCTCACTAGCAACTAGCAAGCAACAAAAGAAATAAGTAAAACTTTTCATTTAGTAAACACTTATTAAGAAAAAGAAGAACCTCGCTTGGGCACCCATCGTCATGAGGACAATAATGTTGGTCGATAATGATCGGATTTTCGACATTTCTCATCATCGCATCAACAAAAGCGACATTTCTTACGTATCCCTGAGATTTTGTCCCCCAAGTCTTGATTCTAACTCCATTCTTTGTGCCTGAAAATACAGTTGTTTTCACCGTTACGTTTTCGACCCCGCCCACTTCAAGTCCCTGACTCTTTTTTCCCAGACTTCCTATACTGATAAATATAAAAGACCACAGAAAAATGTTACAAGATACCATTATTAGAATTATAAATATTATATTTTTTTTAATAATGCATATTCTAGTTTACCTAAAAGCTTGTTTTTGCTTAGGCAAAAAATATTTATTAGGTCAAAATAGATGGTTAAAGGGAATAATTATGGGGGCCCATATTTATTCTTGGTTAATTTGGGCTATGCTTCCTTGGGCCCATGCATTTTCTTATAAAATGTTGCTTTCCTTAAAATAGATGTTCTTTTAAAGTTTTGCTACAAATATATTAGTTCCAAAGTTCCAATGGCAGATGTAATTTATGTAACTAAAGGTTCACATTTTCCATTTTCCTTCTTTCATTGAAAACAACCTACATCTAATATGGTCAAATTAGAAATCTATAACGATATCACTTTAAACACTAATTAATTACCTAATACCATGACCAGGGCCGCAAGAGACACGCTCAACCCACAAATGAGCTGTTCCTGGCCCGACCGAGATGCAATCATCACCTGTTCTGATATTCGCCTGAATTATTGTGACACTAGTCGATCTTTCTACGTGAATTCCATCCGTGTTAGGGCTACTTTCCGGAGCTATTATATTAATGCCTTGTAAAGTCACGCCTTCACACCGTAAGATGACTATATGGAATAGCTCACTATTGATGGATGTCATGCTGTTTATCGCGATGGTTTTTGAATTAGTGAAAACAAGAGACTGCAGTCAAATGAAATATGAAGAAAATTGCGTTAGTAGTATGGTGACACAAACATCTACTTTTTTCAAATAATTTTTCTCCATTAGTAAATTCATTATATCAAAACAAGTTATTATTAATATTCTTGAGTTTTGATGAATACCGATGCACCGTAAGGGCAATGATGATGACTCGCAGATTTGCAATTCCACAAAGACTCACCTTTTCCATCCAAACTGCCTCCATTAATGGAGACACCCTCTACTGAATCAAAGATGATCCATGGGTCATCTTTTAATTTGTCAGAATTTTCATAATTATTAGAGGGTGCAACTATTGTTCCATCAATTGCAAACTTGATATCCTTATTCTTACATGGGCCTGAAAATGTGACTCGACTCAATAAGAAATTGCCAGTTGGCACGTGAATTGTCGCCGAGTTACTCGAGTTGCATGCATCAGACCAGGCCTTGACAAATGGTTTGGTCGAGTCGGTTTTTCCATCTGGTTTTGCACCATAGTTTTGAAGGTTAAGGTATAGTTGTGCATTTGATACTTGTGATATGATGAAGAAGATTAGTTGGAGGAGAACATATGTTGAGACCGTGAGATTTCCCATTGAAATATGAAGTGAGAAATGTGGTCCAATTAGTTTGAAGTTTGAGAAATGATGAATTAGGAGTATATCAATATATAGAGGTTGCTAATTTGTTGCAAATTTCTCAACCGAACCTGTAACCAGCCCACAGAACAATTTTGGCTGGACTTGGCCTATCTCTATGTAATATGTATATGTGGACCAAGAGAGAGAAACTTGTTCACATTTTTAGTAACCAGTATACTGAGACTATAGTAGAATTTAGATTTTCAGAAGGGCTAGTTTGTAAAAATCATCATTTGGTGAAATCGCATCATGTAAGAAAGTGAAAACCTAACAAACCAGACCGTCAATACAAAGACTTGTTAAGTATTCCACATTTTTTGTGAAGTATTCCGCATTTGAGAGGACTAATTGGTGGGGTTTGGTGGATTCAACTCCTTGTCTTTAGGGTTTTCATGTGACTTGTCTAAGATTGAATTTTAGTTCTTAATTAACCCTTTTATTTGTAGAGAGCTACATATCTAAATCCTTATGCGAGAATTAACAAAATATAGGAAACAATAAATGCATGCAAAGTGCAAAATTCATGAGTTTGTGCAAATCCAATCTTAATACAACAAAACTAATTTGCTTAGGCAAATGTTTTTCTAAAAAAAGCATGGTAATGTAGTTGGCGCATAATATCCACTACAAAATAGTTTGATGATATTTTAATAAATTGTATATTAAATTTGGTATGACATTTCATAGAAGTAATAAATAAACTATATAGGGGATGTTAAAGCCATCAAGCAAACAACAATATATAACCTGATAAACATTACATATGTTCGATAGAATTTGAAATTGTGTGTGAATTAATCTTTCCATGAAGAGCCAACTTTAGTTGGTGAAATTATAAAAGTGCAGTAGTTTAGTTGGTTGACTATGGACCAATTCTCACTCGCATTTAAATTCACGTGCATGAATACAAGAAACAAAGAGAGAAATGAAATAGGCATGGTCACCTTGGTTGGGTCTAATTTAAGCTCAAAATCCACCAATTTGGGACACGACTTCGGTGGATAATTGTGTAGGGGTTGTTAGGGTTTTACTGGACCTAAATCATGAAACCTCTAAAGGCCTTTTTCTGTAATTCATTTATGGTTGGCTGCTTTATTGCAACAAATGCAATAACCATCATTTTACGTATATACGGAGTCTCTATAAGATAACATTAATGTTACAAGAATTACTGTCAAAAGCTCAAAATCTCACCTTTTGATATCCCAATAAGCTCGAAATCTTTTTTTCATTTGAATTTTCTTTTTCATTTGTTTCGTATAAGTATATCAATCAGATGTAGAAGAATGTTGTATTGAACAACAGAGCAAAAAAAAATTTCACTCTTTTTACGGTGAAATTTTGATTTAGCCAAACATAATTTCTCTTATAATAAGTGAGCAGTGCTTCCATACACCCACTCACAAAAAAGTTTCTCTCACACAATCTCATCTAAGCCGTTCATTTCTTAGGGCAAAGGGGAGATAAAAAAACTCAATTGCTAACCATATCCAAAATGTACTTCTTTTTCCTTTTCTATATTTTCCTTTCATGCATTGCATTTGATACATATCCTAATATTTTTTTTTCATAAATATATTAAAAATAAATATATTTCATCTAAAAGCATTTTTATATATCATTTTTTTGCTATTAATGAGGCATGCGTGACTTAGATCCGGCGAGCCACATTGTGCATTTTTTAAGTTATGAATTTATGAAAACATAATTTGTATTTATGAATGATTAAAACACGTTATGAAAATATTATGTATATGAGTAGCATATAAATTGTATATATGTAGCATACAAATAATGACTTTGTAAGCACAAAACCTAGATAATTATGTACTTAAAAAAGAAGAAGAATCAAGTATGATAAATAATATACATATAGGAAGATAATTTACATAGACAAATATTGTAGTAGAAAAAGTATAATTTTCCTCTACTTTTTTTTATACGTTTACTTTTTTTTCCTTTATTTTTAGTTTCATTTTGTGTGTGTGCATTTTGGTGCTGAAAAACAATACATTTGTTGTCAGAGATTAAAACTAATGAGTAGCTTGTATGGTGGGTGATGTTAAAGATAATAAGGTAATAAATCAACCCATTACACTAGTTATAAAAATATAACTACAATAGACCGAATTTAATGTTTCATCAAACTATGCACGTCCCCATGTAATGGTTATTTAAAATTACTAATATACCCTCTCATTTACCCTCACTTAATAAATTTTTAACCGGCTGTATAAATGAAATTATGAAATTACTGGCTAAACGGGCTGTTTAAATTTAACAGGTCACCTCAATTAATTCTGACTATTAGATTAACTAAAATGGATGGTCCAAAACGATTGGGTGTATTGAATAATTTCCCACATAGTAAAAGCTCTCTCAAAATGTATTGACGCTCTCAAATTAAAAAATATGCTCTCAAAATATTACTTCCCTTCCCAACCTACTATTTCCCAAAATCTTTTCCCGCTCAAAAACAACAGAAGAACGAAGCCCCAAACGCAAACCAGAATGAAGATCTCAGAGCTCTCGCCGGATCCCAACCGGACCTCCTCCTCCTCCTTCTCCCACCTCGAATCGCTGATCACCTCCTTGGAATCCTTCTCATCATCATCATCTTCTTCCCCGACTACCTCTCTCAGCACTCTCTCAACCTCTCTCCGCAAACATCTCACCCAGCTCGCTTCCCTCCGCCCGTTCCCCGCTCCATCCCAGCTCCGCCTCTGGAAACTCAGCTTCCGCCTCTGGAACTCCTGCGTCGACATCTTCAACTCCGACAACTCCTCCTCCCAGCACAACAACAACATCGTGCTGGCTGAGATCAGACACTGCGCGGCCGATCTGCTGCTCGTGGCCGGGATTTCGTCAGAAATACCTTCTGGTAAGATCAAGGCGGCGTCGTTTCTGCACAGGACGGGGCTGATCTGGCACGAACTCGGCCGGTCGGACCGCGCGTCAGAGTGCTTTGAGAAGGCGACTGATTTGGTGGATGGAGCTGCGGGAGATGAGGAGGAGAAGCAACTCGCGCTTGATCTGAACCTCGCCAGGTCTCAAACCGCTTGGGAAAATTCGGACAGAACTCTGGCAATTGCACTTCTCAACAGATCGAAATCGTTCTTAACAAACTCTGTCCTTCCGAATTCGTACAAATCCCTGGCCGAACAATACCTCTCTTACGGAAAACTCCTCTTATCATCCAAACAAGAAATCTCAAACGCAAACTCAAATCCGAATACAAGCCCTACAGCATCTGATTTATTCTCAGAAGCCCTAGAAATCTGCGAAAAATCCCTCACTATATCCCCCAATCCCGACTCGGATCTGCAAACCCTAAAGGACAGATGCCTCCGTTTCCTCGCCGCCGAACGGCTCCAGAACCAAGACTACGAAGGGGCTTTGAAATGCGTGCGTGTTTTACGATCCGGCCCTCAAACTCCTCAGAATCCCGCCGAGCACCCCAGCGTGGGCTACGTGGCGATGAAAGGCTGGATCGGGGCCAAAAATGTAAAAGAGGCGGAAAGAGAACTCATGGGCTTGGTCAAGAACAAGGAGGCGCCTGAAGGAGTTGTGGTTTCCGCCGCTGAAGAGTATTTAGGTAAACAAATTAAAAATGAAATTATTTTTGTAATCATGCAATTTATGGATAATCTGGGGCTCTTTTTGCAAATTTCCGAATGATATGATATAACAATCAAAGAAGTGTAATTGGAGAAACAATCTGAATGACAAAGCAATTGTGAATGAATAGAAACCCTATACTGTATAACATATCATTAGGAAATTTGGAGATCAATAGTAGTATAGTTAGAGTCAGTATAGGGTTTGTATTCATTCAGAATTGCTTACTAGTTAGACAGTATAGGGTTTCAATTCATTCAGAAACAATCTGAATGGCAAAAAGCAATTGCAAATGAATAGAAACCTATACTATGAATACAAACCCTATTATGTCTAACTATAGTAATCAATTGCGAATAACAGAGACCCTATACTGTCTACCCATAGTAATAAGCAAAGCAATTCTGAACGAATACAAACCCTATACTGTTTTCTAACAACCATACTCTCTCATCTCCAAATTAGGGTTTGCGGGAGGGGAGGCGGCGCGGGCGGTGCTGCTGGCGCTGGCGGGGCGGTGCAGGGCCGGCGGGGCCGAGGCGGCCGTGCGGGTGGTCAGGCGGGTGCTCGAAGGCGGCGCCGGCAGCATGGGCCGGGGCCGGGCCGCCGCCGAGCTGGCCGCCGATCAGAGAGTCCTCTCGCTTTTCGACGGGGAGGACAAGGAGAGAGAAAGGAGCGGCATGCACGCTCTGCTTTGGAACTGGTGAGTCAGTGGTTAGTTAATTGATTGGTTTGCTATAATTACTGCTTTTTGGGATTAATATTTAAAATAACGTTGGTGTGAAAAATATTTCCAAATCTAACTTCGGACTGGAAATATTTACAAATATAGCATTTTCGCCAACTTTGTTGGCGAAAAAGAGACAATTTTCGCCTTCAATTTTGACTGTGTAGGATTAGTGTTAAAAAAACTGTATTTTCACCTCTAACAGAGTTTTTTTTTCTGCACATACATTTTGGTGGACTAAAAACATGGCAGAAAAAATATAAAAAATTGATTGGTTTTTTTGGATTAATGATTGGGAATTGTCACGTGATGTTATTTGTCGTGAAGGAGTGACTTGAGAGGAGTTTTGTTTAGTTAGGCGTTAATTAGATTGGCCGTCAGTGTTGCAGTGAAGAATTAATTTTGAATTTTGTTTTATTTAGTTGTATAGTTAACCCTTTTTTAGATTAATAATTGGTAATTGTCCCTTAATGTTGGATTAAATCGTTAGGTTAAACCGATTTTATTTAGTTAGTGATTGTTTAGTTTACCCTCAATGTAATCTTTTCGATGGAATAAACAAGTTTTCTATTTTATTAGTAATTACCCATTAATATATTAAGCCTCAGTTGTTCATGTGAATGTACTACTTTACTCTGCCTATGATTTTTTTTTTTTTAAAATTAAATTTTTCTTTCTTTATTTATTTAACTACAGTGGGGCTGAGCATTTTAGAATGCACAACTATGAACTAAGCGCTGAGTTATTTGAGAGATCGATGCTTTATGTATTGCATGATGAAGAGAATAGGAGCCGGCGAGCAAACTGCTTTAGGGTGTTAAGTCTTTGCCACCTGGCAGCCTCTCAGCTCGACCGAGCTCAAGAGTTCATTAATCAAGCTGATAAGGTATATTTCATACATGGATTTTAATGGGATTGAGTACAGGTTTTAATTTATAGGGAAATTTTGCAAAAAAGGAAAAAAAACCTCATTATTGGAAATTGCAAAATAGCCCCTGCATTATTGTTCAAATTGCAAAAAAAAAAAAATTACCGCTATTGACAAACTAACGCTGTTAATTACAAAATTAGGCATAATACTGGAGCGTTTTTGCAAATTTCCATTAAATATGTTGATACAAAATTTCACTAAAGTATATTGATTGATACATTTCCTCATGTTTCTGTGTTTCTAACTTTCAGCTTGAACCAAGCATCAGATGTGCATTTATTAAGGTAACCCTTCAGTTCACTCTAACATTCTAAAATGGATATTTTACAATTTAGCCCCTCAAATCTAACTAATCTAAATCCAAATTACAATTTCAGTTCAAAATCCATCTGAAAAAGAGAGAAGAAGAACAGGCAATAAAGATTCTCCAATCATTGATAAACTACACAGATTTCCAGCCTGAATTCCTAACAATTTCCACACACGAATCGCTACAAAATAAATTCCCCAAAATAGCGATAGTTTCTCTCTCTACCCTTCTCTCTCTCTACACCCCTAAAAAACCTATGCCAGTTTCGGAAATTTCCTTAATCAGAAACCTCATAGCCTTATTACTCCGCGAGACCGGTACCGAAACGGAAATACTCAAATATTTGAAACTGGTACGGACCAGAATGAATGAAAACAAAACAGAGAATTTAGGGTTTCGTGAGATTAGTTGGTTTGCAGGAAACAGCTGGAATTTAGGGCTGAAAATGGGGAGGGAAATGAGATGTCATTTGTGCAAAGAGTTTTTGGAATTGGCGGCGGATTTTTACGGATTTCGTGTCGGAAATGAGAATAATAATAATGAAGAAATGGTTTGTAAATGCTTGGTTTTGAGTGTTGGTGCGATTTTGAGTTTAGAGGAGAGTAAAATGGGGGTTTTGAGCGATTTCGACGTGAAGAAAGGGTTTGAAATGCTTGAACGAGCTCGCAAGGTAAAGTTCTCTATTTATGATTTTTTTTTCTTCTGTTTTTGATTTGATTTTTTTGTGCAATTTTGAAATTCGTGGTCTTATGGTTTTTTGAATTTTGTGATCATCATGACCCTCAATTTCTTAAATTCAGAACAAACATCTCAAACTCAGAACCATTTTTGGAACTTGGGAATTACTTTCTAATTTTTTATTTATTTTCATGCGATTTTTCCATCAATTAAAACTCAATTATTTCATTTTGCCCATGTAGTTATTACCCTCAATTCCACCCGACCAATCACCGGCCTTCCATTTCCTCCACACTTACAACTCGTACCAACTCCTCTCCAAACCAAACCCTAACTCAAACCCTAATTTCCAAACCCTCCAAACCCAACTAATAAAATCCTACGCCTCCTCAAAACACTCCACCCCAACTCACCTCTTCCACCTCGGCTTAATCGCCTCCCAAAACCCTAACCCTAATTTCCCCGCCTCCCAACTCGCCTTCCAATCCTCTCTCTCCTCCTTCCTCTCTCTCCCCTCCCCAAACTACCACTCAATCAGCATCATAATAAGAAAACTCATAAACATCTCCACCCACAATGATGATGTGGCGTATGATTTATACAAAAGGGCATACAGCATAATATTAGGGTTGAAAGAGGGGGAGTATCCGTTGGAAGAGGGGAAATGGGTGGCGATGAGTTGTTGGAATAGAGGGGGAATTAGTGTGAGGTTGAGGCAAGGGGAAAGAGGGAGGAAATGGATGAAATTAGGGTTGGATTTTGCAAAGAGGTTGAGAGGCATGGAGAGGTATGTTAAGGGCATGGAGGAGTGTTTGGAGAGCTTCGAGAGAGTTTGTGAGGATAGAGAAGATACGGGTGAGAATGGAAATAATCATGAGAGTAATAATAGTAATAACAAACAATTGGTTTTAGTGTAGTATAGGAGTTTATATTTTGTAGTGGGATGGCAAGTATAGAGTTTGATGAATAGGATTATACATACATAGATAGATACTTGGAAAAATAGAATATAGTGATTAGAATAAGGAAAAATAGGCTATAAATAGGGGTTTGACACATGTTAACTTTGTGTAATGATTCTGGCGTAAATTTTAGTGAATTTTATTGGCCATTTTTTTTTAACTTTTTAATGATTGTTTACGCTTTCCTTACAAGAAAAAGTAAATTAACAGAACAAATCCTTGAATTAGCTGTAAATTTCAGAAACAAACATCCCAGAAGAATTGCTAAGGTGGTTGTTAATTAACAAATAACCCCCTGAATATTTTTGATAATTATTTTACTGCTTGAGGCAAGAGCCAGGTTCTGAAGGAACTTGTCGGCCAAATCCGGCAAGCGGAGCCGCAGCAACTCCTCTTTGATCCAATAAGCACCTGAAATGTGCGAGTCTTTTTGTCACCTCATTTGGGTCCTTTGCCAGTTTCTCAAATTGAGTCCATAACCTCTCTTCACACCAGAAAAGAAAAAGAAAAAGAAAAAGAAAAAGGAACGTTATTTTTCTAGTTGAGTATTATATTGAACTAATCTTTTAGATGGAACACTAAGAAACCTCAAAATATGTGAAAATATTACGAATATCCCAAAAATGTGAAAATATTAAGAATATCCATAGAAAACATGAAAAGTATCGTCAATGCACATATGTTATTATTCAAAAAAAAAAGTTCCTAAATATCGCATCTTTTTCATCAATCTAGGCACAAAAGGAAGATAAAATGAGGTAGTTTCAGATTTTCTTTGAAACATGCAAGGGTATTTTTTCAGTCACTTCGGTTCAAATATAGAACTGATTTAGAACTGAACCGAATAAAATGAACTCTAATTAGTTTTATTCTGTTGAATCAAATAAAAAATTAAATAATCTTAAAAGTAGAATGTCTCTCTAACAAAAACTATTTTATACTAAAATAAGAGCATAATTAAATCATTAAACATATAATTAGCTTATTTTCAACATGATTTTTTGTTTTAAAGTTTGAAAGTTAAATATAACTAAAAAATGAAAAAAATATTGGTGTAATTCGGTCGGTACGGTTTATTTAGTTTTTCCTATTTAAAACCAAACCGAACTGGTTAAAGCGAATAATCTCAACTTTAAACCGAAACGAACCAAATAAACCAAATAACCGAACCTATGTAACTGAATCTGACCAGTTTGGTTTGTTTCCAAATAAACCGAACCGTTTGAACATTCTTAAAAACATGCATAAAAAAAGCGGTATATAATATTTCTTATTTTTATACATGATATTTCAATTCTTCGTAGGGGCATATATTAAAGGGATAAATGCACAATTAGTCTCTAAACTTCAATAAGTTTGCAATTTAATCTTGGTACCATTGATTTGATGTTATTAGTCCTTGTACTTTAAAGAATTATGCATTGATTAACTTAATTGAAATACATGGACTAACCCTATATTAATTTGTCTCTAAGAAGTATAATTGTACCTGCAGCAGCAGCTGCACGAGGCCAGATAGTCTGTTCAATATCCGACGTGTCAATATGCTCGGCCCACATGCAGACCTCTCCCCCTAACACTAGTTTTTGCTGATATGGATTTGAGATGTTTGTTAAAGGCTCATTCATGTAGAAGTCTTGCCACGTGGCATCCAAATGGTCTAAGTACCACTTGTCTTGGTTGCTGACTATGCATCTCAAGCCTGCCTGTACAACCTTTTGTGCCACTCCACCTCCAAGCCTGTTTAATTTTTATTGAATTTTATTATATTTCGGAAATATATTTTATTTAATATTTTTTTTTTTCAATTTTTTTTTAGAAAAATATATTTTATATATTCAATTTTTTTATGCTTACTTTTATATACTAGTGAGATTCTATTTCTATTTTGAAATTAATTAGTTAATTAAAATTTTTAAATTTTATTTTATATATATATATATATATATATATATATATATATTTCTGTTTTATTTTTTTATTTATAATTTCAAAATTGAATATTTGATTAATAGAAGAAAGGAAAACATTGTGTTTCGGTTTTGTAAGGATTTAATTACCAGTTATGCACCACCGTTTTGGGGCTCAGTTTGCTTCCAAAATTGTTGAATGTCTCCTCCCTGTGACAAATATGGATTATGAAATTAGCATCAAAATATAATGAAATAAACTTAGGTAATTCTATAATCATCATACCAATTAATTATGTCATAACCGTGAGAAATTGCGATCTGTTGTGCTCTCAGTACGAAATATTGGTACCCATCGGATTCATTCATTTTGTGTTTTTGTAACCTGAAATATTCAAAAAATTTGATTCTAAATATCCAAATATAAATTAATATTATGGAAATAAATATTTAGGATTAATTATTTTACATACCATTTTTTTATACGTGGTGTTATAGTCCAACAACCTGAATTAAAAAAAATTATAATTCATCAAATGTATTATAATATTTCATAATATTAGTATATATAAACTAGTAGAAATATAGTTGTCTTACTTGTATTTACTTCATCACCGCCCAAATGAACAAACTTGAACTTAAAAACCTTGCTAAAATCTTAAAAAAACACAAAAAAAAAATCCATCAACATTCTCTTTCTTGGGGAATTGAGGATTTACTCAAAATTTT
Source organism: Juncus effusus (assembly GCA_027726005.1). Classification (NCBI taxonomy): domain Eukaryota; kingdom Viridiplantae; phylum Streptophyta; class Magnoliopsida; order Poales; family Juncaceae; genus Juncus; species Juncus effusus. The sequence goes on from CM050899.1 coordinate 5,342,808, forward strand.
AGAATAGTTCTTTTAATTGAACAAAATTTTAAAAGAGTTAGAGTGCTACCTGAAAGAATGCCATTAATTACTTGGAATGCAAATTCATTGCTAACATCAAGGGGCTCTTTGCAACTTTTTGATGGCCATAATGATGGATATCCAAGCCCCCTAAAAAAATAAAATAAAAATATAGATAAATTGGTCTAAATTCTAAAATGTATATAATTGATAAAAAAAGTGATTCTTTCTAGAATAGACGGTATCTTCTTACATTTTCCATTTGGAAATAGAACATAAATTTTGAAAAAAAAATCATTCAATTGAAAATAAATAATAAAAAGAAAAGAACTATATATAATAATTATACCATGAAACTTCAAAAAAATAAATAAAAATAAATAATCATACCATGAAAGAGTATGGCCAGGTACATCAATCTCAGCCAAAACATTCACTCCTCGCCTTTCTGCATACCTATAAATCATTTCCCGCAAATGTTTTTTACGAATAAAATAATAATAACACACCTAAATAAAGGTAAAAATAAAAAGATAAGATTGCAGAGTAGAATTATATAACATACTTCACAATATCAATTGCATCATTAATTGTATATCTCTCAGAATAAGAATACGCGCCATTCCATAATTTAGGGTATGAAGGTATTTCCATAGGGAATGATTGGTCATCCACAATATGCCAATGAAGCACATTCTACAAAGTTATTAAATAAGAAAATAAATATAATATTTATATTTTACTAATTTATCTAGTTAGATTATTTTTTAGGTTATTAATGTACCAATTTGCTATAAGTCATTGAATCGATAACACTCTTTATCGTTGGAACAGGAAGAAAATGCCGCGAAGTATCTGAAAAAAATATAGAAACATATATATACATTTGTAAAATTAATAATACAAAAATATAGGTAATAATAATTATTTTTTTGAATAAAAGATAATAATAATAGTTACCAATAAGAAGACCTCTGTATGGAAATCTAGGGAGATCAAAAATAGTCCAAGGAGCTGAATGTAATTCAACTATTTTTGTGGTAAAATTAAAATAGCACAATTGGCTAAACGTCTGAAATAAATAAAGTAAGATATGAAATGGGTTACTACAAATGTATTTTTTAAGAGATCTTGTTAATTAGCTTAATTAGCTTAATTGAATGATTCGTATCTTACCTCTAATGCATGAAGTGCACCAAAAACTGTATTCGCCTGCAAAATAAACAGAAATGAAATAATCAGAAAAGCAATTTGTTTCTGAGTGAGAGAATAAATTAATTAAAATGAGATAAAATTAAATACATAAATTTAATTTCATTTGTTTACGATAAAAGAAGTAATAAACCAGCTTTAATTTAGTCACCTCAATTTGGGCATACATGAGATTTCCAGTTTCAGGCACATGCACATTATATGATTCATCAATTCCATAATTTATCTGCATAAATATTTAAAAAATAACTCAAAATGTCAATTAAAATGAAAAAATTAGCTATCAATTTCTCCTAAACAAGCAATTTAAGATATATGAATAATTTCTATAATGTGATATTATGAATGATTTGTTTTTGAAGGCAGTAGGCAATTATGAATGAGTTTTAATAGTAAAATAAGATACTGGTTCCCACCTCTGTATAGTGTCTAAATCGAAAAAAATGTTTTATTGAAAATTGCAAAAAAACTTCCCACTCAAAACTAGACCTTGTCTTTTTTTTTTTTTTTGAGGAAATCAAAACTAGACCTTGTCATTCTATTGTCTTTTACAAAGGAAAATACTCCAAAACCTTATAATGCAATTATCAATAAAACCAGAGTACACATCAATTTCAATTCTCAAAGCGTTTGAAACTAAATGGGAATAATATTAAGTATAAATATATGAATATAAGAAATTGCATACCGTATTAACAGGTGAATGAACCACAAAATTAATACCAGCTAAAATATTATAATTAGGCAAATTGGAATCAACAATATGATCCGCCTCAACTAAATGCACCATTCGTTCAAAAGCCTCTTTCAAAATGCCAGAATCATCTGAATAATTGCTTCCTTCCATTTTGATATTCAAATTCTTGTTCAAATAAATAGTATTTGATCCATGATTCACTGATCTGGGCATTGGCCATAGGTTTAGACCATTGATGGCTGTAGAAAAACATAGAAGAAAACTGAAAAGAAGCCCACAACTGAGGCTTTTCCTAGTATGAATGGAAACCATGAATACGAATTTGAGCAATGTGAATGAAATTGAGATGACAAGAGCTTAAATCTGGGAATTTTTTTTTGAAGAAAAATCTGAGAATATTGAGGGCTATTTGAGAAAAATTGGAGAAACTGAACTAGAAACAAATCACTGTGACAAGTTCTAAAAACAAAAGAATGGTGCTACCAATGGAAAGAATTGAATTATATCCTTCTTTAGAAGGTACAGAAAGAATCTTATGCTGAAAAGCAAACAATGCATATAGTTTGTAGATTTCTATAAATGAACTTGGAATAGTGAGAAGAGCACGAAATAAAAGAAAAAACAGAGATAAAAAAAACTATCCGAACCGAACCGGTACCGTATTTAAGAAAAAACAGTATTTTAATGGATTTGTCTGAAAAGAATAATATGATTTTTATTTTTTGAAGAGATAATAATGCGCATTTGGTTAGAGAAAAGAGATCTGAGAATGAATAGTGGGTGGACCACTAACTAGTTAGCCAGCTTGATTGTATTATGATTTATGAAGAGTTAGACAAGATAAAAGGTGGCTAAAAAGCACACAAGGAAAAAATGTCTTTTTTCCTTTTCTTTTGTTTGGTGGTAAGAGTGAGAAGATAATATGAGGAAATAATGTCTCTTTTGGAATGATTACGTCAAATAAGAGGCTTTTATAGTTTGAGAGGGTGGGATTCTATGTTACTACTTTAAAAATTCAGCCGTATTATATCGGTTACTGATACTTATATCGTATATTCGGATACCGTATCAGACACGTCACATAATGTATTCTAATATTTTATTTCAAAATAATAACTGATACTTCATAGATACTTACTATATCCGCATTGGATACTTCTAACATAAGATTATATATTCTTAATACATATGATAAGATATATAAAATAGCATTAAATTAACACATCTAATTATTTGACTCATGAGAAAAAATAAATATTATTTATCAAGTATTTCTACAATAACAAATTTTTCGTATCTCTTACATCAAATTATAATATCTAAATATATATAAATTAGTTGAATATATAAAATATAATTAATAAGTAATAAAATAATATATAATCGTCGTATCCGTATCCTAAGTTTTTTTTTAGATTTGTCGTATCGCTATATCCATATCATATCGGATACGATATCCGTATCCATATACGTGCAACATAGGTGAGATTCCGATTAGGGGTGACAATGGTTGGGGTAATATCCGAACCGAACCGGTACCTTATCCGAAAAATATCCGGATCCGAATAAAAAAATCCAATCCGCTCAGAACCGTATCCCTAATCGGATCCGTTTTTTTACGGGTACGGATCTGGATATGGGACTTCAAATATTATGTCTAGATCCGGATAACTATCAAATACGGGTACCCTTTTTTAACTCATACTATAAGTTTTTGATATAATTGTAACACACTACTTATATTTTTCCTTATAATAAAGCTATATAATATACAAAATTCAACATATTTTTTATGATATGTAAAAAATATAATAATAAAATTATAAATCATAAAACTATTATACAATATATTTGTACTGTTTTAATAACCGAAAAAGCTCCGGATTCATATCCATATCAGACAAACCCGAAACATATCCAGATCCGTGTAATATCTGAATCGTATCCGGAACCGGATAGATCCGTATCCGGATCCGGACCCAAAAAAAATGAATACAAATATGGTACGAGCACTATCCGGACCGGATCCGAACAGTTGTCACCCCTAATTCTAATACCCATATCCGTATATGTGTAACTTAAGTGAGATTATTTTTTTAAGTTTGTAAAAATAGTTAGACGACGTAAATGATTTTTAAATTTTTCTTTCTCTCTATTATAGTCATCTTAAGGTAGAATTCCCATGATATAGAATATAAAAAAAATAGCCAAAAATATCATGTTTGGGCAAAAATTCCCAAAATTGCACAACCCAAATTTTAGAGTCCGGTTTGCAAATGTGTGGGGTTGCTATACGAAAATGATATGTTTAGCACGCACAGATATCCAAAAGTTATAGCCATGTCATGCTTATATTATATGGGTATGTGGACTTGTCAATTAATGGGTTTATCCACTGATATGCACTGATATTATGAATATTTAGGCGACTTTTGAATTTTTTTAATAATAAAAATATGTCATAATCACCTGATATTTTTCATCAAAAGTTGTGTCCTCAATTAATGCAAATAATTAATTTAGAATTTTTTAGATAAATATACTATTATAAATTATGCATGATTTAATTTCATATATTGCAGATTATTGGTGGTAATCAGTCCTAGAAAATAAATAGAAAACAATAACAAATAGTAATAATTATTATAAATTATATTAATTAACAACAAATAAAATAACAACTATACACAAAATAAAACCAAATGATAATTTATTGATTGTTTAGTATAAAATTCATATAGTTTACATTCATTTTTCACAAATACAGTAGTCATGAAAATAAAATTCTCATACATCCAATATTACATAAGCTAATTTATACAAACATTCAAATCTTTTCCTTGTATTAATTCCTGAAATTCAAATAATTTACATAAAAATCAAATAACTATTAGAAAAATGAAAATTTTCCACATATACACATATTTGAAAAGAAAATACCACTTATACATATGTTTTATTTTTTCAAAATTCTGAAAATAACATTCTTGTCTTCAAATGCCGATAAAACAAAAATTTGGGTATTTGAAAGGCCGGAACATGCTTAGAGAAATCAAACATGAATTAAACCAAGCCAGTTGAGAAAAATAATAAAATATTTATAACCGGAATTTGAAATAAACTTTTTCTTCTAAAATTAATTTATTATATTCTCTCTCTCATTAGTACTCCCTACTCATTCCCTCGGTCAAACATCCGTCTCTTCAATATGCAACAAAGGGCATGTTTGATTTGAGATATTTCAAGTTTGATGTATATCTCAAATACATTATCATGATTATACATGATTTTGAGAATACTTGTTAGGTGTATTTTAAATAATGTAAAGAAAGAATCCATTGTTTGATTTTTTATGTAAATCCAGGATTTTAATTTTGATTCAAGATAATTGTTCGATAATTGTAGAGTATCTGTACAAATTTTTCAAAATTATTTTGTGCTGTTAAATTTATTTTGTAATTTATAAATCTCACACATTACACATACAATTATTAAGATAAAATAAATAAGTATCATTAGTTGATATAAAGGATTAATTAAACAAAAAAAATTAAGTACAAGGAATTTAAATTTAAATAGAAAATAAATATTTTCTTTTATGTAATTTATTTAAATTAAATATTTTTTATTTTAATGCAATATTTAATTTAATGTAATAATATATTTTATATAATTTATTTTATTTCAATTTAATGTTTTTTATGTTAAATTATTTAATATTTAATTTTATATAATTTAATTTAATTTATTTAATTTTATTTTAATTTAATATTTAATATTTTAAATTATTTAATATTTAGTTTAATTAATATGTAATTTAATTAATATTTAATTTTTTATTTAATTTATTAATATTTTAAAATTTATTTTAATTTGTATTATTTATTTATTTGTTTAATATTTATTTTTCATTTAATTTATTTAATATTTTTTATTAATTAATTTAATATATTTTAATTTAATTAATTTAATATATTTAATTTAATATATTTATTAATTTATTTAATAATTGATATTTAAAAAATAATTAAATTTGGATCAGAGAAATACTACATATTGACTTGAGCGTTATTCCGTATTTTGAGAAGTATTACAAAATACTTCAAAGCTATCACAATATTCCACATTTGATATAAATCAAACAAAAAATTTTATTCTAAATATTTCACTGCACTTTACAATCCCCTAAAATACATCAAATCGAACATGCCCAAAGAGAACATAATCAAGCAAATATGCTCACACGCACATACTACTATACTAGTTCAGACTCACATATTCTAATTTCTAAACTTGTGAAATCAAATTAGCCATGCACTCTCTTCTCTTTCCTCTTAGGCAGTCCGGTTCTTATATTTAGTGCCAAAGTAAAGATGGGTTCACTTTTCTTCTTCTTTTCATTTTTGTTAGTGAAAACATATTGGAGAAACTTGGAACATGTGCTCCGTGCTTTTGCTTGTGAAGTCTATAATGTGCTTGTTTTTGTGTATATTTTTGTTAGGAGTTAGGAAAGACCATGAAGAAAGAATTTTCCATGTTCACCTAGTCCTCCATCAAACTCCATTTTTGCTATTATTCTCTAGTGTTGCTCTGTTTTAAGAGTGAAATGGCAAGGGTAGAGTGTAGTGGACTGAGAGGGGGAGAGAGCTAATTTTTTTTTAGAGATAAGACATAAGAAATGATTTAGGCATAATGTAGGGATGTTTTTGCTAATTTTTCTTTTTTGTTTTTGTGGAAGTTCAAATCAAAACAGTAAGTTCCCATTGAGAAAAAATAATAAATATAAATTTTCGGTTTTTATAACACTGGCACTTTATTTTATTATTTTCCCCTAATCTGTCTTGTCTAATTGATGTTTGAATTCTCTAAGTATATCGGGCCTTTCAAACACCGAATTTTTGATTTTGCCGGTGTTTGAAAGCCGCAAATGTTATTTCCGAAATTTCGAAAAAAACATGTGTATAACTAGTATTTTCTTTTTATATATGTGTATATGTGGAAAATTTTCATATATGGAGAAAAAAAATAAAAAGAAGAATACATGAACAAATAAAAAAAAAATATATGAAAATTAGAAAAATTTATAATAACATGAAATTTTTTAAAAATATATATAACTGAAAAAATATAAAAAATAATAACAACACTAAAAAAGGAAAAAAAATAGACAATTAATAGACGGAAAATTTGAAAGACACTTTTAATCAGCATGTCTTCACCCAAAATACAACCTACAATTAAAATATATTTTTTCTAACATTACCATTTAAAAGACCATAAATAGTTTAATTTTGAAATATTTTTTGAAAAAACGTGTCTGGATCTGGTTCAATTACTGATGGTAATTAGTGACAACACACATGAAATTTTTAATTTTTTTACAGTACTTATTATTGGTAACTAAGAAAATGAACAACAAATAAAATAAAATAAATAATGCAAGAAAATAAAATCACAACTGAATATATATATATAGGAAAAATTATCAGAAATAATACCAATTAAAGACAGAAAAATAGAAAATAAATGGAGAATAGGAAAAATAAAAATTAAAAATTAATAAAAATAAAAAAATATTAATTGAATAAAGTATTAAAATTTGTATCTTTTGGAGACTTCTCATTTCTTTGAAATCAATCATGAAAATTTTTCCATTTATACCCAACTTGAACTCAACACCAAAAAGAAGAAAAACTCAATTTGGATTTTTCTTACAAGTATATTAATGTTACAACATAAATGAAATGAGCAAAAGATTTGGTAAAAGAGAGAGTATAAGACTTTGGAGAGAATATTGAGTTCATGAATGACCTTCAACTTTAATATGAGTAGCGGTTTTGTCGATTTAAGTATTTATTGTCAATGGTGATGACAATCACCGCCTAATTACCACTAGGATGTACTCGTTGTCATTGGAGAGGTTGCTGGTGAAGTCATCAGTGAGGTCGCCGGCAAATACTTAGCAACAAAGGTTTTTATTTTCATGAAATATCTTTAGAGGAGAGATTAAGAGAGAGAGAACTCATATATATGGAGTTCAATTTTGAAAAAAATTGAAAAAAAAAGAGCGGGATTTTGTCAATTACTAGTGTTAATTGGCGAAGTGCGTGTATGTAACTGTTTTAATTTGAAATTTTTTGAAAAAAAAAGTGTGAGATTTATTTAATTGCCATAGTAAATTGCCAGTACAAGCTTTCAAATCACTGATAGAAAGTACTAAACCCAACTGTCAAATCACTGATGGAAAGTACCAAAACCGAAATGACAACAAAAAAAATTGAATTTTTTCTTTCCAAAACCACAAAAATATGGGATATGTGGGACTATATAGAAGGACTCATACGAAAAATACATAAAATCTTACAAAATTAAAAACATGTACATCTTTCATTTATAACCTTGAGATTTTACTAATCAAATTCAATCAATTTTTTTGCATAATAAATAATATTGTTTTCTCGAACTAATAAAATTCTAATATAAATAATACATTATGATAGTAATTTCATGAATACAAAATAATAATTCAAACAATAATAAATAAATTATATGATATTATGAAAGTAAACTAAATTTAATTTTTTTAATATTTATTAAAATTTTTTATCAATATTAAAAACTTGAATTCATGCTTGAGGAAATATTAGTGAAATATATATATATTTTTAAATGCAAGCTTGAGGAAATTTAAAAAGTTATTAGTTTCGATTACAAAGTATTTGACAAAAATGACTAATGATCAAGAGATGCCAAAGACTCCTGAAAAAAAATTACCAACTCAACATGGAGGCAGTTAGTAAGCCCCATTATATTTTCATACTTGGATACATAAATTTTCAGGGGACAATATAATTTTTTTTTTGCTTGACAAGTTTGTTCATCTAATGAAGTGTTTAATATTACATATAAATATTTGTTTCACGGGACAATATAATTTTTTTTCATGAAAATATACTTTGACAAGTTCATTCATCTCATGAGCGTTTGATATATAATATACATGTACATATAAATATTTGTTTGGTCACATGCTCTTGTCCGTGTTGCTCAGCCAACTAGCCAGACTGACTCAAAATGTCTTGTACCGATCCATTTGTATAGCTCTAGACCATTGCTACAGTGGACCCGTGGGAATTTTTCTAAGTTGAAGAAAAGAAAGGTTAAATAATACAAAAGAAAAAAAGGGAAAATAAGAAGGATAATTAACAACGTTAATTTTTTTCATCATCTTTTATTAATGTGCAATAGATAATTTGTTTAATCTAACGTTGTGTTTCAAGACAAATGTGCAAATTGTCTCTTCGGAAAAATCCGTTAAAAAAAGACAAATGTGCAAATTAAATTATTAATTAATAATAAGTTGGACAAATTTTGTTCAACTTATACACCAGAATTAAGCTAAGATAATAATTTTAATGGGGACAAATATCACGTGTGGACTGTGCAAAATCTCAAATCGTATCATGTATATCCAAAAAATAAAAAATATATTTTGTGAGAAACACGCGACACACCGTAGCACGTCGAAATTACGATATCAATACATATAACTAACTAACAGTGAAATAACAACATATATAATTCATCTTTTATAACAATATATACATAAAAAATAAAAACAATATATAAAAAATAAAATAGTATATTAAAATAGTATATAGTATATACAAATATCAAAAGTAAGAAATGCATAAAAAATAAAAATATATCTAAAACAGTAAAAACAATATATAGAAAAAAATTAATATGTTAAAAAGTGAAAAAAAAATTATATATATAATCCGTCATGATTGTGTATGCTACACTGCCGCCATAATATCAGATTTCCCAAAATAAAAATATAATTTATGCTTCTACAAAGTTTAAAAAAAATATTGTCTACATTCTTCTGTTTCATTTTTTTTTGCCATCAAAAGATTTCTAAACACATACAAGAATCACCACACAATAGTGAATATTAACCATTTTAATTTCACTGTGTAACAATAACCCTCCCAGGGACATGATAAAACGCAACAAGACATATCTCGCCTATGCAGCAACGTGATTTGTTTTGTTCTTTGAGTCTAAAAACTTTCACCGTTTAACTTAGTTTGGATATTGACAGAACTTTATCCATGCACAGCACAGGGAGCAATATTAATATCCATGCTACTTTGATAATTTATTATTTGTTCAAATAAAATGGTACATGATATTTGAGGTGTACCAAAAAATATTTACAAAAGATATATTTCTAGAAATATATATATAAAATAAAAAATAGTATATATGAATTAAAAAAATAAAAAGTATATATAAGATAAAAATTATTGTGTAAAAAGAGTATATATTGTGTAAAAAAATGCATATAGAAGTATAAAAAAATATGTATATTTGTTAGCCAAACAGTATATAGAACATAAAAAATATATAAAGCAAAAAAAAAAAACAATATATTTGTTGAAAACAACATACAAAATAAATCTATTGAAAACAATATATATAAACAAGACCCAATGTAAACACAAGAACAATATATATAAAAACAATATACAAAATAGAAAATAATATATAAAATAACAATAACAGTATATAATAATAAAACAACAATTTACAAAAACAAAAAAATAGTATATAAAATATATTATTTAAAAACTATATATATTAGCATAGAAAAACACTCAAAACAGTACATATATCAAGATGAGTAAAACAATATATAAAATGTCAAAACATTACATAAACACAAACAAATGAACAAGCCTTACAAACAGTATATTTATTTTTAAAAATAATATATATATAACAAATTTAAAAAGGTATATGAATATAGAAAAATAATATATTTGATATACAAATTAGTATACATAAAATACATAACATTATATAATACTGCTGTAAATTGGAGACAAGTAGTAAATAGTTGACAGGGCCAAGCCCAGTCAACGTCCTGCACGGATCGTGCTTGTTCAAGTCGCTACTTCCCATTTCCCCCAAATAAATGTAACAAATTGAATTGCTATTGTCAGGCCTGTTTCTCAGTTTCTGGGCCTTAAGTTTCTAATTAACTTGATTAGTACTGATTAGTTTTTGTGTTATCCAATTATAAACAAACATATTAATTAAAAAATGTTAGAAAAAAATTGACTCTTCATACAATAAGCTAAAATAAATATGACTAATTTATCATATGTCACGTCACAAAACTAAAATTGAGCATATGAAAAAAAAAATTACTTATTCGAAAAAAAATATGACTTTAAAAATTAGGATTTAGATATCTCCGACTGCAATTGCACACAATAAGAAAAATAAATTGAGTACCTCTTCGATAATATTATTTATTGCACAAAAATAATGAAATCAAATAATGTTTAGTGTATGAGAAAGAATAAAAATGAAAGAAAAAATTTAGTGTATTAGATAATGAAAAAATAAGTTTATAAAAATGAGCGTACAAAGGAAAAAATAAGAAAAAAAAAGATACATATGACATCAAAAGTACAAAATTATGAATTGGATATGTCTTCTACTGCTATTGCAGAAAATAAGAAAAATAAATTGAGTGCATTGGATTAATATTGCATAAAAATAAGAAAGACAAATAAATGTGGGCATCACAACGATTTGAACTTGTGTCCTTTAATAAATTACAATATCAACTTTATACTCCAACAAACTACACTATAATTACTATTATCTCATGTATATTTTCTATGTAATAGCAATAAAGTATATATTGCTGTCAAAAAAAAAAGCAATAAAGTATATATTACTCTATATTTAAACTCACGGGCCCTTTGCAACGGCTTGATTGGCCGGCCCTTAATATAGTGGTTATTTAATGAAAGAACCCCTTAACATCTGCATAATTATTTTACTGCCTGAGGCAAGACCCAGGTTCTGAAGGGACTTGTCGGCCGAGTCCGGCAAGCGGAGCCGCAGCAACGCCTCTTTGATTCAGTAAACACCTGAAATGTGCTAGTCTTTCTGTCACCTCCTTTGGGTCTTTTGCCAGCTTCTCATATGGAGTCCATAATCTCTCTTTTCACAATAAAAATAAGAAAAACCGGAAAATAAGAAAAAGTTATTGAATATTAAAGTGAAACTATAATCCCATTAAAATTGTAGATATTTTTGACATACCTGCAGCAGCAGCGGCGCGAGGCCAGATAGTCTGTTGGATATCTGACGTGTCTATATTCTCACCCCACATGCAGACCTCACCGCCGAGCACTAATTTTTGCTGCTCAGGTTTTGAGATGTTATTTAACGGCTCGTACATGTAAAAGTCTTGCCACGTGGCGCCAACGTGATCTAGGTACCAATAGCCTTGGTTGCTGACTATGCACCTCAGACCTGCCTCTACAGCCTTTTGTGCTGCATCGCCTCTAAACCTATTTATTCATTCATTATATTGAGATTTTATTTATTTATTTTTTCAGAAAATTTGGAAGGGATTAAAATCTCACTTCCAAATGTGATTTTCTTTTATCTTATTTTAAGGTATATATTGAGATTTTATTTACTTTTTTTTTTTTGAGAAAATTTGGAATTTCTTATTTTAAGATATATTGAGATTCTATTTTCATGTTGAATATTAAGTATATGTTTGAGCTACTATATTAAGTATATGTTTGAACTACTTGTATAGTTATTATTGGTCCTTTCATAATTAAATATTTCAGAAAGAAAAGAAAAAAAAACGTTCTTTTTGTTTTGTTCCGATTTAATTACCAGTTATGCACTACGGTTTTGGGGCTCAGTTTGTTGCCAAAATTGGTGAATGTCTCTTCCCTGTAAAGTACATTTTAAATTAATTACGATCAATTAGGGTTAAGTATTAGAAGAAGGAAATCAGAATAACTTATAAAATCAACACACCAGTTAATTATGTTGTAACCATGAGAAATTGCAATCTGTTGCGCTCTGAGCACGAAATACTGGTACGCATCAGATTCATTCATTTGATGCTTATTTAACCTGAAAATAAAATAAAATCCATTTGATTATAAAATTATCCTACATTAATTAAGGAAATTAAATGATTCGGATTAGTTAATTTTGGTACCATTTTTTTATGCGTGGTGTTGTAGTCCAGCAACCTGGAAAAATAAAGAAAAAAGGAGAAATAAAATATGAACTAAACTCAAGGAAACCTTCAAAAAAAAAAATATGAACTAAAAATATACAAAAAGTTTAGTTGTAGAAATATAGTTGTCTTACTTGTATTTACTTCATCCCCGCCCAAATGAACAAACTTGAACTTAAAAACCTTGCTAAAATCTGAAAATAACAAGAAAATCGATTGAGTGACATAATATTCCTCTTTATCAGCTTCGAAAAAATATTCCTCTTTATTAATTCAAAGCAAACACTTAAGACAATTTTAAAAGAATTAGGGTGCTACCTGAAAGAATGCCATCAATTACTTGGAATACAAATTCATTACTAACATCAAGAGGTTCTTTGCAACTTTTTGATGGCCATAATGATGGATATCCAACCCCCCTAAAAAAAATAAAATTGGTTAAAATAACAGAATAATAATGAATCATTAGAAATCAGGTGTATATATTACATCAGAAAATAGCATAAACAAGTCCGCACGATTATTGATAAAAAACAGTATGCCTTTTACATTTTTCATTTAAAACATAAATTTTCGAAGGAAAAATTTTTGAATTAAAATTTATTCAATTAGAAAAAAATAATAAAAGAAAAAAATATTAATAATACCATGAGAGAGTGTGACCAGGTACATCAATTTCAGCCAAAACATTTACCCCACGTCTTTCTGCGTATCTATAAACTTATTCGATTACATTTCTTTCAAGAATAAAATATTTATAATATATATTCACCAGTAATATAAAAAGCTAAAAAGGTTGGTTTGTAATGCATAATTATATTACGTACTTTACAATATCAATTGCATCATTAATTGTGTATCTCTCAGAATAAGAATATGCGCCGCTCCATAATTTAGGATATGATGGTATTTCCATAGGAAATGATTGATCATCCACCAAATGCCAGTGAAGAACATTCTATAAGAATATTAAATAAGATAAAATTATAGAATTTTAACATTCTAAAAATATAAAATAAGAAAAAAATATAATTTTATCTTTCAATTATTTATTTAATATCATTTAATGTACCAATTTGCTGTAGGTCATCGAATCAATAACACTCTTTATTGTTGGAACCGGAAGAAAATGCCGTGAAGTATCTGAAAAAAAATTATAGAAACATATCATATATTAATAAAATAAAAAATGCCTCATATAATGGAACTAGTTTTAATAAAAGATAATGTAGCAAAATTACCAATAAGAAGACCTCTGTAAGGAAATCTAGGGAGATCATAAATAGCCCAAGGAGCTGAATGTAGTTCAACTATTTTTGTGGTGAAATTAAAATTGCATAATTGGCTAAAAGTCTAATACAAGGAATGATATAGGGTTAGCTCAAATATACCTTTTCATAAATCTCATTTATTAATTTAATTGAGTGATTTGTATCTTACCTCTAATCCATGAAGTGCACCAAATATTGTTTGTGCCTGCAAAATACAAGGACAGAATAATATTTTTTGAATAACTTATGTAAAATTGTTTAGGATAGAAGTAAGAAATTGGATTGGAAAAAAGAAATTGGATTTTGTTTGTAATTTCTACTTACCTCAATATGGGCATAAATGGGATTTCCATTTTCGGGTACATACACATTATAAGATTCATCAATCCCATAGTTTATCTACATAAATTCATTAACAAAAATAATAATAATGGTAATTTATTATAATCAAGAGATTTAGCATATCCATTTTTCTCTCTCAATTAATAATTTGTATAATGAAAAAAATGTTTGTATGAAGAAGCTCTTGCATTATGTTAAAATCTCAACAAAAAAAAAAGAAAAAAGAAAAAAGAAAAAAAAGAAAATCTCCTTCTGTCAAAGTTGCAAAAAGCCCCTCCATTTTTCAGAAACTCAAAATTTGTCCATATCATTACATTAACTCTCTCCATCTAACAATGGTGCTAACTTAACCTGTGTGATGTAAGTAACACATGCAGTTCACCTACTATATATACTTGAAAAAAAAAATCAATTTATAAAACTAGCACACACACTTACTCTCTTGTTGATAGAAAAGTTAATAAAAAACCTTAAAATGATATTATAAATTTGTATTTGCGAGGGAGATGGCTAAGATCTCCGCAATTTATTAAAAAAAGAGTTTTCTGGAATAATATTCAAATAAAATAAATTTATAAAAATATATTTGGATTTGTAATTGGCCCATTCCAATGGTAGAAGTATGAAAACTTTATTTCTGTAAACTCAAGTATAAAAACATTATTTTTTAAAATTCCTTTCAGTTTTATTATAATGTCATTTCAAAAATAAAATAAAAAAACTAACTCAAAATGTTTGAAACAAAATGAACTAATAAAATGATAGGAAAGGAAATAAATATGACGTACCGAATCAATAGATGAATGTACCAAGATATTAATACCAGCTAAAATATTTACATAATTCTGCAAATTTGTTTCAATTATATGATCGGCCTCAATTAATTGTACCATTCTATCAAATGCCTCTTTCAAAATGCCAGAATCATCTGAATAATTGCCTCCTCCAATTTTCAAATTCAAATTCTTGTTCAAATAAATAGTATTTGATCCATAATTTACTGATTTGGGCATTGGCCATAGGTCTAGGCCATTATTGACTCCATTAAAACTTAGAAGAATTACAGTAAGAAGAGCAAAACAGAGGATTTGAGGAGCTCGAATGGAAACCATGAATACAAATCTGAGCAACGTGAATTTCAATTGTAGAAAATTAAAGGTTTATGTGAGCTAGATTGGAGAAACACATATACACTCACTATTAATTTGTTGTTGAAATCACAAGGAATAGTGAGGAAAGATACTATACGTGGAAATAATTATATCCTTTTTAAGGGTGGTAAGGAAAGAATTATATCCCTTTTTTAGAGAAGAAAAAAATGGACAAGCAATCGTTAGAACACCACCAAAAAAATGAAAAACGAGATTAGAGACTTAATATTGGATACATGAGGAAAGAGGAACAGGATTATAAGAATATAAATTATATCATATAGATGAGATAAATTATATGCTTAGTGGAAAGAAATATGATTCATGAAGAGGTAGAGAAGATAAAAGGTGACAAAAAGCACATGAAAAAAGCTCTTTTTCTTTTGGTGGGCAAACAATAGGTGTGGGGTTAACTTAAATGGGAATGAAAATGGAGGTAACTTAAATGGGAAAGAATATCTTATTCATAATTACACCTTTAAGTTTCGGATACGATATATCAAAGCTATTTTCAACTTTCAAGTCTTATGGATTTTTAGTTTTTGAAACTTTCACTTGCACATATTTTAGTTAAAAATGGATTTCCTTCTACTCGTAGCGTAGAACTACAAAGGATGTTATCAATAGAAAACTTGTAGTTTTTAGGGTATGCACATAAAAAGGTGAAAAAAAAAAGGACACTAATGCAAAATTAATGTAAAAAAAATGGACTTCTATGTACACATATACATTTATACATACTTTATATCTACTGATAAATGCAAACAATAAACAGATTGCCATCTTTTATTTTTGACAAAATGAACAACTGCAAGTTGGAACTGATTTAGTTGAAGTTAAATGAGGAAATATAACGAATAGTCAATCTCTGTATAAATGTCAAAATGTCACATGTCCAATTGTCCATCATCCATGCAAGCTGCAGAGCATTCAGACATAAAATATATAATGGTTATTTAATGAAAACACGGATAACATAACTCTTTCCATCATTTTACGGTCGGTACATAACTTGGTGTATATGTTGGGTTTCGGACTTGCATAACACAGCGGAAAACAAAAATTTCGTCCAAAACCCATTCCGAGGATCCGTGCGTATCGGTTAAATTAAAGAAATAAAACTTAAAGATACCTTTCGGATTACATTTAATCCGTGACGCTCAAACCATGCGTGTTGTCCAATCGTCTTTAAACCGGTTACCGTTCTAACCAATTTTCCGTCCGTCAAGCCCGTCTAGGTCGGATCATGCGGAAGCCATCTACCGCACACACAATCGGTCTCCACCGAAAGTCTCAACAACCCGTTCTCATCTTCTTAGGCTGAATAGATCACAAGCGCCGAAAGTACGAACGCCTCTACCGGTATCCACACGAACATTCTTAAAACGGGAAGAAGAACCTATACGCACATATTATATGAAATATCTTATAATAATTATAATATTTGTTAATTCAATCCGTCAACTAGGTCACAAACACTTTGGCCTAGAATATAACACCATCAGTATAATCTTTCATAAAAAAAGTACATCTTTAAGTGGGCATGTGATTTTTTTTTGTGAGCTTCAAAGCATTAAGAGATTCTCTAATAAAGATCCTAATTTGAGAGAATAGAATAGTTTTTGTGTATCTTCTTGGTACTTAAAGTATTTTATATGTTCAAGTATATATTGGTTTAGCTGTACCGGAACCAGATTGACAAAATCATGTAGTTGTACTGGAACCAGAAAATTCATGTACCGGTCCACTGGTTTAGCTGTACTGGCCTCACTAGTTCCCTACTTTTTGGATTGTACCAATCAGAGTTTTTTATTCATTAGATTTATAGTTTAAATAAAAGAAAAAAGATGATAATATAAGAAGTTGGGGAAGAAAACAAATGATTAACAAGGTTCATTACAAGAGCTGGCAAGAATCTGTTTAACTTAACGTAACATTTCTAGTCAAATTATTAACATATCTTGTTATGTAAGAAAATAGCAATTGCTGCACTATGCATCACATGTGACGTGAAGATTGAACCAATCTTATTATGTAAGAAAATAGCAACTGCTACATGAAGACATTGTCTTGAGGAGTAACATTTAGAGTTTAGGGTTTAGAATGGCATGTTTAGCATCTAAAGTAATATTCAAAAAACATGACTAATGGTGGAATTAATCAAGAAGTAGCCATATATATCAACACTGTGGCATAATAAACTTAGATACTTATGGAATATCCAATCACTAAATATCCTGATTTGAAATCTTGAAATCCATGCAAGATTTAGAATCTTGGATTGCATTTCGAATCGGTTTGAGAATTGAAATCTTAGATGATAATCCATCTTAGATTTCAATTGTCATAATTTATTACAATCCGAGATTTCCAGGTCACGAAATCATGGTAAGATTCGAAATTTCGGATTGATTGTTATCCAAGAATTCAAACTCGAATTATATTATAATTATAGATTTCAAATTCTGCATTTACAATATAATCTTAGATTTGAAATCCCAAATTAATCACAATCCTGAATTCATATGTCACATAATTATATCACAACACTTCAAATTCTTTTCAATCTAAGATTCAATTTATTCAACCCCCCTTTTGACGCACACAAACCAGAAACTACACAAGACTCAAAAGACAATTTTCCAAAACAATAACTTCACACTTATTCCTCTCAAATCATTTATTCCTCTAAAAAACAAACGAGTCATTCATTCATTCATTCGCAACACGCACAACTTTTTTCCCAACATTCCTCCCTTGAAACAAGCCCACCAATGCCTCCACTGTGTTCTCAATCCCCTCGCTCAAATCCTCCACATACACAATCCTCCCCTCCTTCCACGCCCTCCCCACGACCTCCAAAAACCTCGGAAAAACATCAATATAATCGTGTTGCAAGAACCCCTTGAGAGTCAAACTCCTTTGGATGATCACGTACGCGTTTTGGATGGAGTCGGGGTTTGATAGGGATTGTTGCGAGACCATGCCGCACATCGCGATGCGGCCTTGATAACACATGTTGAGTAGCGCTGCGTTTAATGTGGGTCCCCCCACGTTGTCGAAATATATGTCTATGCCTTGTGGAAAATACCTACAAGTACATTGATTGTTAATTAATATACGTACATAACTTTGTTTTTGAGACTCGAACCCATGTTCGCTGGGTTGAAAGACTTTGCTAAATACCGTACACAAGATTGCTTTTAGAAAAAAATAAAACAGTGTTCACGAGATGCAGGTTCGATACCCATCTCACACTTGATTTTACTATTTTTTTTTAATAAAAAGTTGCATTAAAAATTGCACGGTTCGTGATTTGAACTCGCGTGCTTGAGTTGACTAAGCACACTTTGCAAGGACCAACGGAGCAAATAAAATTTTGATGCACTTTTGACTCCGCCCACCCTATATAAATGGGTTGGTTCCGACTTGTACCAAGACTAAAGGCTTTCATTATTATTTTTTTTTTCTTTTTTAATCGCGGGAGGACCAAAAGCTTTCATTATGGAAATAAATAAAATCGTCCAAAACTTTCAAAGTGATGGAAAGGAGCTTTAATTATTTGTATAATAATTGTGTTTTTGTATACGGCATACAATCTGCATAGAATATTTGATATGTATTTTATGTAATGCCAACATACAATATTGACTAGTTTTTAGGAAAAATGTACCGTTTTAGTGTGGCGACTAGGTCAGACTCCTCTTTGTAATTAAAAGCGTCATCAAATCCCAGCTTGTTCTTCAAAAGTTCAATCTGAGAATTTAAAAAAGTTCTATGGCAAATTACAAAAAGTTTAATTTCACATACGCAGTTCCTAGGTAAGATCGTAAAGATGAGAAATTTTACAACAAAGCCCTTGAATTATGATTAATTACAGAAAAACACCTTCATTATTAAGAATTGAAAAAAATACCCTTTATATGTAATATAAATATTCAGAACTAAAAGATATATCCTTTATATGTGGAGAAACGTCCTCTTTATATACAAAATACATATTAAGAACTGAAAAAATACCCTTTATACATAAAAACATCCTTTATACATAAACTTAACATTAAGAATTAAAAAAAATACCATTTATATGTAAGAAAATAAAATACCCAACTTTCAGTTCTACAAACATTACACATTAAGTAAAACAAACAAAAAAAACAAACCTTTTGTTGTGAGCGGGCGCTTCCAACAACATAACACCCAAAAAGTTTGGCGAGTTAACCGACGATTAAAAGTTCTCTTTATATACAAAATACATATTAAGAATTGAAAAAAAATACCCTTTATATATAAAAACATCCTTTATACGTACAATTAATATTAAGAATTGAAAAAAAAATACCATTTATATATTAAAAAAACAGCCAATTTTCTGTTGTACATTGATATATTCCCTTGAAGCAAAAGAAACATTACATAATTAATTTAAACAAACAAACAAACAAACCTTTTGTTGTGAGCCGGCGCTTCCAACAACATAACAGCCGAAAAGTTTGGCGAGTTGACCGACAATTTGACCGACGGCGCCTGACGCGGCGGAGACAAAGACCGTTTCGCCCTTCTTCGGCTTACACACCTCATAGAACCCTGCGTATGCCGTGAATCCCGGCATTCCTGTCTCACAAACAATAATACAATAAATTATTAAATGCTACTTTTTTTAGAAAAGAAAAATATTGATGGTTTGGCTATTGTATTTGTGGTAGCAAAATGTGATAACATATTGGGTGTTTTAATGATATAATTGTAGATTAGGTAGGCTTCTAGACGTAACTGGTACAGTAAAACAGCGCTAATTTGTAGATTTTATTTGAAAAGCTGATAAATTTGTGTTGATTGATTAGTATAAATTTCTGCAAAAAAGGACGATTGATTAATTTAGTTAAATTACCAAGAAGACCAACATGGTAGGAAAGTGGGAACTCATTCGAGTCGATTTTCCTCAGCTTATTGGTTTCGCGGATCAAGCTGTATTCTTCCCAACTCGTCATCCCCGAAACCAAATCCCCTTTGCTGAAATCCGGATGGCTCGACTCCACCACTTTACACACCCCAAACCCCTCAATCGGCTTCAAAAATTGACAAACAACAGACCCAATTCAATAACTTTGCTAATTTAATAATGCACGAAATTTCAAAAATAATTGGTACCGATCCGGGCTGGAAAGGAGGGATGTAAGAATCGTGCTTGCCGAGCATTCGGCCTCGCATGAAGGGGTCGCAAGAGAGGTATAAATTCTTCACCAAAACAGCTCCTTTAGCTTCGTCGGGTACCTCCAGCACCAGTTTTTCGCCTTCTTGTACTTCCATATCGGTCTGGTTCGGAGTTCCGGTGATGAAATGCTTTAAGACGACCTTCTTGTTTCTCACCTCCATTGTCATTTGTTGTTGTTGCTGACTTCACTGTGTGTTGTGTGCGCCTGAGAAGAGAGAGATGGCTAATTGAGTAATTGGAGTAGAGATATTCTAAGAGCAGATTTCTTATTCTGAGAGCGTGTTCTCAGTTGGTGAATGTTTATTTCTTATTATCTCAGCTCTCGGAATAAGAAATCCGCTCTCAAAATATCATTCCCCATGGGAGAATACTGTATTGTCTTCTGAAAGACGGTGGAAATTTTGAATTTTTTTGAAGTACTGTCGGTTGGAAAAATAATTCAACCAATGATATCATTTTGAAAATAATTAAAAAAACCTAACATTTCTGCTAGATTTTCTGGCAAAACAGAAGGTGATCTGCAAAGGCTCTTAATGAAACATAACATATTTTTTAATTTTCCTTAAAAATATTTTAATTAAGTTAAAAAAACACTGTTCCGCTAACCTCTTTGGCGGAATAGGTAAAATTTTTAATTTTCACGTCAACTAGAAATTAGTAAGGAGATTTAGCAAAAAAAAAAAAAAAAAAACTGTTCCGCCAAATAGTGTGGCGGAACAGTGATTTTTTTAATTCTTTTTGCTAAATTTTCTGAGGTTTTTTAGGGGAAGAAAAATATAAAATAGACTGTTCTGCCAAAAGTCTTGGCGGAACAATTTTTTTTTATTTTTTGATTAATTTCCTTGCTAAATTTATCGTTAAAGCTAAAACTTAAGAAATTTAACCTGTTCCGCCAAATAGCCTGTCGGAACAACATTTTTTCCTTAATTAAGATTGTTTAAGACTACTAAATGGCCCGGGACATGTTCCGCCAGGATCCTTAGCGATGCAGGTTCTGTTCCGCCAAAAAGGCTGGCAGAAATGCTAGTTTTTTAATTATTTTCAAAACGGTGTTATTTGATTAATTATTTTTCACATCAATGCTATTTGAAAAAAGGAAGAATTTCATATATGCTATTACAAAAACTTGAAATATTATATTTGCCATTACAAAAAGTTGGCATATCATATTTGCCATTACAAAAACTCAAAACATCATATTTGCCATTACAAAAACTCAAAACATCATATTTGCCATTACAAAAACTCAAAACATCATATTTGCCATTACAAAAGATTAAAATATCATATTTATCATTACAAAAGATAAAATATATCAATTTTATCCTCTTAAAACTTCAAACATATCAAATATATATCCTAATTTAATATGACCAAAATACCCTTATTTATTTATTTATTTATCCTTCACTAACATATATTAATATTCTCTTTTCAACCTAAACTCTTCTCCCATTTTGCCGCATCATCCTTTCATAACATCACCTTAGTTATGGAGATAACCTACTCCACATGTCTGTTTCCTCTTCAGAAATAATGAAGTCAACAATAAATTGGAATAGAAACGAATTGATTCTTGTCTCAAATAAAATTTTCTCTCATATTAATTTTTTTGACTTTGATTAAAAGAAGGAAAAAAATATTTTGTTCTATATACTAACTTAAATCATGAAGAGGTGGGGTGGGGGGATATTGGAGGACACTCATCAAATGAATGCTCAATATAAAATCTAATTTATGAAATAAATTTACGGGTATACTGATAATTATAAGATTGGACTGTTAATTTTAACGGAAAAAATATATGATTTTATATTTCGAGTAATTTGATGGCAAATATGATAACATTAAGTTTTTGTAATGGAAAATATGATATTTAAAATTTTTGTAATGGCATATATGATATTTTAAGTTTTTATAATGGCAAATATGATATTTAAGTTTTTATAATGGCAAATAAGAAATTTAAAATTTTTGTAATGGCCAATATGAAATTCTTCCTTGAAAAAAAATGTAAGACATTTTCAATCAGGATTTTTTTCAAAACCCCCTGATTTTTCTGAATATTCAAAAACATCACTTTTTGAGAGTTCCTAAAAAATGTTATAAAGTAGACTGAATTCAGTTTACCGGTGTATGTTGTTAATTTGGTTCCATTTTTGTAAGTCTCGGGCAGATGATTGCCTACCGAAGATTCTATTAAAATAAAAAAAATTCTAACAAAATTACAAGGAAAATTTACAAAAAAATCCTAACTTTTCTGAATATTACAAACAACACCCTATATTTTCTGATTTTCAAAATAAACCCTATGATAAATTTTTCATTTGCAAAAAACCCACTCCATCCATATTTCCATCTAATTGATAGTTAATATTTTTAAAATACCCATTTTTCCCCTATAATAAAATATTTTTCCAAGAAAATTATCTTAGAAAATATTTTTCTAATATTCTCTAAAAAGAATTACTTAAAAAAAAATATTTTATCAAATTTACATAAAATATTCCAGCAAAAAATTTCTTAATTTTTTTTTTATTAAAAACTGTTTTTAAGAAGTAAAATGTGAAAGCACGACGGGGTAAAGCACGTCCAAAACGCGACAGAGTTTGCATATATTGTTTTATCCGGTTTTCAATATATTAATTTTTTCCTATATATTATTTTCATTGTTTTATGTATATACTTATCTCTATATACTATTTACATAAAATGAATTTTATATATTGTTTTTTACATTTTATATTATTTATTGTCTCTATAGACTGTTTTTCGCGAAAAAAGAAAGGTCGTGCTTCTCAACGGAAAACCCCTGTCGTGTAGTATCAGGTCCCTTTTAACAAATATATTGTCCCTAAAAGTTTTTTTTTAGAACAAAAAAAATTCACAAAGAAGCTTTAAACCAAATATTTTAAAAAAAAATCTGAATTTTTTTTTGTTTTAAAAAAAGAGAGCTGATATGTCATGACGTACTGTAGTATGTCGAAATCACGACAGCATTATATATAACTTACTAACAGTGTAATAACAATATATATAATTCATTTTTTATAACAATATATACAATATACATAAACAGTAAAAACAAAATATAAAAAATAAAATAGTATATATTAAAACAGTATATACAAATTTCAAAAGTAAAAAAAATACATAAAGAATAAAATAGTATATAAAACAGTAAAAGCAATCTATAGATTTATATTGAAAAGTGAAAAAATAGTATATATACCGTCCGTCGTGATTCGGCGTGCTACAATACCGTCGTGATATCAGATTTTCCTTAAAATATATTTTTAGGAAAATTATATTTCTTAAGAGGGACGTGATACTGCATGACCGAGGTTTCCTATTGTGCAACACAACTTTCTTTTTTTCGCGAAAAAAATATACGTAAAACAATGAAAATTATATATAGGAAATATTTAATATATTGAAAAAAGGAAAATACTATATACAAATTCCGTCCCATTTGGGACGTGCTCTAGCCCGCCATGCTTTCACATTTCCCTTTTAAAATTGTTTTTAATAAAAAAATTTAAGAAATTCTTTATTAGAATTTTTTTTAAGATTTTTTAATTAATTTATAAAATATTTTTGTAAAAATTATTCTTTTCTGAAAATATTAAAATTTTTTTTTTTGGAAAAATATTTTATCAGAGGCAAAATGGGAATTCGAAAATATTAACCATCAATTAGATGACAAAGTGGATGGAGGAGATTTATGTAAATTAAAAGTTTATCGTAGGTTTTTTTTAAATTTCAGAAAATATAGGGTTTTTTCATAATATTTAAAAAAATTAGAGTCTTTTTTGTATATTTTTCATATTATAATGACTGTAGTGAAAACTGAGGAATTTTCTAGTATATATTTTTGGCCAAATTTCATGTCCAACCCTACAAAATATTATAATTTCACATATACCCCTACAAAAAGTGATATATAAAACTTAGGTAAATGAAATACCCTTACAAAATCACTCAAATATCATGGATATCCTTATGATATATTTTGTGTTAAGATTAACATTATTTTTATTTTTTTGTTTTTCCTCTATGTAAATATGGTAATAATTTATATTGAGTCATTTTATAGTTCATATATTTATATATACGTATGTTCAAGATGAATATGTTTGAGAAAAAAACTTACAATTCTCTAAAAAAAAAATAATAAAAAATAAAAATAATTAGTATATAATAGTCATTTATATTTTTAATAAAGTAACTAATACTAATTCAATCATTTTAGATGTTACTTGACGGAATATTAATGACAAGGGCATTAGTGATATTTTTAGAATTTTGTAGGGGTATTCATGATATATGCGTGGTTTTGTAAGGGTATCCATGATATTTGATTGATTTTGTAGGGGTATTGGTGATATTTAACTTTTTGTAGGGGTATACGTGAAATTATGAGGTTTTGGAGGGTTACATATGAAATTGGGCCTATATTTTTTGATTGGAAAAACGATTATCTTGTAGAAATATAATTTACTTGTGGGGGCCTCGCTCCGCTTCGGACCTAATAGTTTTATTGGAAATAGTAAAAATAATGGACATATATTTCATAATTTAGCAGCATAATTTTCAATTTTGTAGCTAATTTTTTGTAAATATTGAACACGTCAGATTTATATGATATTTACTATTATGTCCATCTTAGTTCATGCATGTTTCTAATTTAAGATAGATTCAAATATGAATGTTACTATATTCATGTTATTTTTCTTTTCTATCACAATTATGTTATTTTATAACATTTTGCATTAAATGTTAAAAAATAATATTTTATCACTCGTGATTTAATTTACTGGCAGAATTATTGACAGTTGGCCTGAAAGCTTGGGTAAATGGCGCATGATTTTGAGAGGGATGGATGGTGAGATACAAGCCAGGGCGAAAGTTGACTTTTGGTGTCATCATAAACACCCCATAGAGATGAAGATAGCGAAGAAGATGATTGCCTATTTATTGATAAACATTCCTAGAAGTTTGAATTGTGAATCTTTTCAATTACTCCAAAAGTCTGACGTAGTATACAATGGTAACATGCGTTAAGGTGAAAATGATATATACTCTTGTTTTAAGTAAGAAAACAAAATTGACTTTTGAAATTCGAGCTTCCATTTCAAAAGTATGACACTTTTTAATGTTTTTAGACTTTTAAGTTGGATAGTTTATATTAATAAATAAAGAGATAATTAAAACAAATAAATAAAATTAAATAAAGATATCGAACATCAGATCTGTTGACGAAGTTCGGCAAGATGATTGGGTTATGTTGTGTTCGACATGTATCTAATCGTTTTGGGCATTTCTGATAAACTGATAATTGGTGAATTTTGAGATACACATGACCGGTGAAAATGTTGGGGAAAGATATTCGAAGATTTCAGAAAGCATTCGAGAAAAATACGGGAAACGCGATATAGAAAGAAATAGTCAATTATTCAAGTTGAGAGCTAAACCTCCAAATAAAAAGTTCTCAAAATTTCTTTTGGTATCTGCGAATTATTCGATGTATTTTTACAGGGTGAAAACTACGAAAATATCATATTCCATTACGTTGTGTTCGACACGTATTTGAAATGCTTTGGTATTCTTAATCAATGGATAATTGGTGAACTTCGATACACACGTGATCGGTGAAAATATAGGGAAAGATATTCGTAGACTCTAGAAAATAATTGTGTGCGAGAGAAATTACACACCGTCTTTAAAATAATATTTTACACCATGTCTCGATAACACAATTATCTCCTCTAAATGTATTTATTTGACGCAATTCATGTGTACATGGATCTATGAACAATAAAACTATTGCTAAAAAAAATTATGAACAAAATGTAATTGTTCTTTTCAAATGATACCCGAAATTATATGCCCATTACGCCATTATCACGACAAAAAGAAAGAAAAAAAATAAAAAATGATATATAGAAAGAAATGCTAATATCAAAACAGAGAATCTGAAACTAGGTTAAAAGGGCAATGATATAAATATTAAATCCAATTACACATCCAGCCAAATTACAAATCATATCACAAATATAAATATTTAAGTTGACCTTTAAATCTCACTTGACTGCATTCTCTAGAATAAATTTTCGAATCAATGTTTGTCCACATAAAAATGACAAAAAACTTGCTCGAGTCTACTGTTTACATGAATTATCAATTATACTTTTCTTCACGTTCACCACTCCTCTTTTTAATTTTCCATCTTGAAAATGTTTAGCATGGAGAATTTTCTTTCTTGCATCCAAAGGTGTCTGCTTTGAGTTTCTTTCAAGTTTTCTTTCAATAAAATCTTTGATAATTTACTCCAATTACGTACCATATCAAGATTTTCTCCTCAAAAGAGTTCACCTCACCCCTCATATCAAGTTGACTAGCGAAGAAATTTATAATTTTGGAGAAGTATAATGTCGCTAGTCATTAAGACGAATGAATGCATATAATCGCCAATTTTTGGATTCTCATGATCAGGAATATAATTCACATTGATCATTTTTGTACGCACGTCAGGATTAACCAAAATATTGTCCAAAGTAGATGATCGAGAATTTTTGCGGTCACAGTAACTACATTAGAGTCTCTTGTTGTTGATCTTTTGTCCTCCCACCTCTTCGACCCCGACTTTGTTGGATATAACTTATTTTCTTAAACTAAATAAAGTTATATTATACTTTGACCGTTATATAAATTTAACATGATATCAGAGCTCTGTTAGCGTATTGAATTTTTAACAAGAACATTAATTTTAAATAAATAAAATTAAATGGTATCAGAGCTTAAATACTACAGTTGACATGAATATATGAAAAATGAAACATGTAGGTCAAAGAGATACATAAGTAAGTTTGTTAAACATTCATCCATCCACCAATTATTTTAATCCATCTATTGCCCTTCTACCTATTCGACCCCGACTTCGACTTTTCGAATTTTGTCCCCTCGAACATTTCCCCCGGAACTTTTGCTGGATATAATTCATTTTCCTATACTAAACAAAGTTGTATTATTACTTTCACCGTTATATAAAGTTCAACATGGTATAAGAGCTCTGATATTATGTTGATTTTTAACAACATAAATTTTATATAAATAAAATTCAACATGGTATCAGAACTTAGATACTGCAATTGGCATGGAAAATAAAACATGTTGTTGGAAGAGAAGTACTAGTAAGGAAACTATATAAACATCCATCCACTAATTACTTTAATTCATCTATTATTCCATAATATTTTTGTCATTCTCGTGTTATATTTCTTCGCTTTCAACATCATCTTATTACCTTCTTGAACTATAAACTTTTCCAAAGCTTTTAAAATTTAGTTAAATGTTGTAAAGAAAGTTTGTATAATAATGAAAATATTATATCTTCCCTTACATTCAAAATTTTAAACAAAATTATATTATCACTTCCGTTCTTATATAAAATTCAACATGGTATCACAAGTAATAACGTTGGGCATTACAACAAACACGAAAGATGCATGGAGAGACTCAAGAAGGTAGCGAATATAATTTTCGCTCTCGCTGCTACTAAAATATCGAAGAAAAGTATCATAAGACATTAGAAGCTATTCGGCGGAGATATGGGATAAGAGATAAATAAAGGGATGATGAGTTAAACGAATTCGAAGTAGGTTATCCAAGGGATGAGTTAGGCAAAGATAACCCGCTAAATTGGATTATGGTTTTGCGCAAACATAAAACAGATGAATAATTAGATATGTTCGACATAATTATTCAGTCAGACGACTAATATGCCGTGCTTTGTTATACGGCACATGATATGTACATTATTGATTATGGAGTTGAGAAGAGAAAAGAATGATCGAAGGATGAATCGTCGAAAGGTGAATCATTGAAAGGTTAATCGTCGAAAGGTGCATCACCAATAGATGCAACTTTGAAGGGTCACTTCCGTTTTGGGGGTCAAACTCAAACCATGTATGGTCAGAACTCTTCATTATTTGTGTCCATTGCCCTTCCCTTTCACCTCTCGGACCTCCACCTCCAGAACCACCTCCCTCTTTATCTTTTGCATCTCGGTTTTTTACAGCGCAACCCTTTGAGGGTTGTTTACCCTTTGATGACTGTTGCTATGAAGATTCACCTATGCAAGGTTTTTCTTAATTCCATAGCCAATCACATACATGTTAGAGACAAGATAGCAGAGCACAACAAACACATCCTTCCCCCGAATTACCATGTCGAACATCAAAGGCTTCTCACCTTTCTTATGTCGTTCCGGTAAAACTAAAATCCAATTTCTGGGGTTGTGCTCTCACCCGACTCGTATGGATCTTTTACCTTGGATTGGCATAATTCATCCTCCCTATCCTATACTCTTTCACATTTTTATGATAGAACACGCTGTAGGGTCTCTTGATAATTTTCTCCAATACCCTCCTCGCCAGTTAAGTCCATTTCAAACTCAGCAACTTCTACATTAGAATTAAATTAGGCTAAATTAATACAAATATCATATGTGCAATTGGTGTGTTGGTCAAAGAATTTCCAACAAAGAAAGAGATGAGAAGGAAAAAAACAGCACATGCACTTTGATATGAATACATATTTGTATAGAGAAAATACAAAAGAACTAATACACATCTCAAACTTTGTAATTGTTTGAACACAATATTTATACTCACACACACACACACACACACACACACACACACACAAAGCAGAATTGTATCACTTATGCCAACCAAACATCATCATAGATGAAACCAACAATAAAGATCAAGTTCAGATTAAGTAACAAAGATTTCAGAATTTATTGATGAATATCTCTACAAGAAACCTTAAATCCTGAATTGTCAATGTAAGAAAGGGCACTAAAACCAGTAAGTTATTTGATCTTATAAAGTTGTTGATCACTAAAAACCGCACAAAATTAACCATCAAACATTGACTAATAAACTGAAATTAAGATCAAAATTAAAACAACAAGCAGGTGATATTTTAATGTTTGGATTTGCTTAACAAGATTTTAAACTAATTTTTTCTGAGTTTAGATGATCAAGAAATGAGATTTCACGACTGAAGCACTAAGATGAAGAAGACGAAATCCAAAAATAACAAGAATATTCAATCAATTTACCTTCCATTGAAGCCAATATGAAGAACCTTATCTAGATCTGCCTCCACCACACCTTCTCCTCTTTGTCTAAGCTTTTCGTCCACACTCTTCTCAACCTCTTTCTTGTCGATAGCATCAGGGTTTCTTCCCCAAAATCAAAGTTAGGTTTTCTGATATCTCCTCGCCTCCCTCTACTTTAGGTTTTCTGATATCTCCTCGCCTCCCTCTACTCATCTTAATTTGGCTTCGCAGTGTTCTGACCGGATTGGATTGGATTGGATTGGATGGAAAACATGGAAGCCGAAAATTGGCGTTTATTTGCATACATTCGCCTTAATGACTAGTAACATTGTACTTCTCCAAAATTATAAATTTCTTCGCTAGTCAACTTGATATGAGGGGTGAGGTGAAGTATTTTGAGGAGCAAATCTTGATATGATACATAATTGGAGTAAATTATCGAAGATTTTATTGAAAGAAACTGGAAGCAGACACTTTTGGATGCAAGAAAGAAAATTCTCCATGCTTCACATGTTCAAGATGGAAAATTAAAAATAGAAGTTGTGAACGTGAAGAAAAATATAATTGATAATTAATGTAAAAGTAGACTAGAGCAAGTTTTTTGTCATTTTTATGTGGACAAAAATTGATTCGGAAATTCATTCTAGAGAATGAATTCAAGTGAGATTTAAAGGTCAACTTAAATACTTATATTTGTGATATGATTTGTAATTTGGCTGGATATGTAATTGACTTTGATATTTATATCTTTGTCCTTTGAAGCTAGTTTCATTTTTTTCTGTTTTGATATTAGTATTTCTTTCTATATATCATCTTTCTTTCTTTCTTTCTTTCTTTCTTTCTTTTTGTCGTGATAATGGCGTAATGGACATATAATTTCGGATATCGTTTGAAAAGAACAATCACATTTTGTTCATAAATTTTTTAGCAATTGTATTATTGTCCATAGATCCATATACACATGAATTGTGTCAAATAAACACATTTAGAGGAGATATTTGTGTTATGGACACATGGTGTAGAAAATTATTTTAAAGAAGGTGAGTAATTTCTCTCGCACACAATTATTTTCTAGAATCTACGAATATCTTTTCCGATATTTTCACCGATCACATGTATATCAAAGTTCACCAATTACCCGTTGATTAAGAATATCAGAGCATTTCAGATACGTGTTGAACACAACATAACGAAATATGACATTTTCGTAGTTTTCATCCTGTAAAAATACATCGAATAATTCGATTTTTTCACCACGTGGAGGCAGAAACCAAAACAAATTTTGAGAACTTTTCATTTGGGAGTTTAGCTCTCAACTTGAATATCGTGCTTCCTGTATTTTTCTCGAATGCTTTCTGAAATCTTCGACTGTCTTTCCCCAATATTTTCACCAGTCATGTGTATATCAAAATTCACCAATTACCAGTTTATCAGGAATGCCCAAAGCGATTAGATACATGTCAAACACAACATAACACAATCATCTTGCCGAACTTCGTCAACAGATCTCATGTTCGATATCTTTATTTACTTTTATTTATTTGTTTTAATTATCTATTACTTTATTAATATAAACTATCCAACTTCAAAGTCTAAAAACAATAAAAAGTATAAAACCCTTAAAATAAGTGCTCTAAAGTTTAGAGTAGTACCAAATAATATATGTGTAGTCACTACTGGAGATTGTTCCATTATGGACAAGAAAAGACGTCCACGATGATCTCGAAATTGTCCATGATAGATATCATGTACGGCTGGTCGTCCATGATGAGTCGTCCACAATACTTCTTTCATAATAATCACTAATTATGGACGGTCCGTCCATGAAAGTTCTTCAAGCACGACCCATCCATAATAACATAAAAAGCCATCCATGATAAAGGTTTTCATGGACGATCTTATCGCATACGACGCATGTGTAATAGATTATCATGGACGACCTTATCGCATACGACCCGTGTGTATTAGCTTATCATGGACGACCTTATCATACACAACCCTTGTGTAATAGTGTATCATGGACGACCTTATCACGTACGACCCGTGTATATTAGCTTATCAAGAATGACTTTATCACACACAAGTCATGTGTAATATGTTATCATGAACAAGCTTATCACACACAACCCATGCTTAGAAAGTTATCATGGATGGCAAAAATATGAACAGGTCGTGTGTAATAAATAGAATATCACGCATGGGCTATTCATAACATGAATGCTACATTAGCTACATTAGATTTCATAGAAATTTTGTATTAATACATAAAATAAAAAGATGATAAAATTATACCATATTCAGACCAAAATACAATCCATAATTTGAATCACAATAATAATAAAACACCTCACAAAATTTAGTACATAATCCAACATATCTCTATTCCAAAAATCTGAAACATCTCAATTCCAAAAACCTAAAACACCCATCCAAATACTCAAGTACATAAAGCATTTTGTCATCCATAATATACTTTTTATCATAACTTATATACATAATTTTCATATTCAGTGTACCATTTATCCATATTCAATATTGTCATATAAACATAGCCTTTTTTTATCATGCATACCCCTTTTCTATGTTCATGATACGTTTTATGCATGTTCAACAGTATCACATACATAACATGTGCTCTTCTTATCATGTATATATCTTTTCCATGTGCAGTATACCTTTTATATTTATTCAATATTATTATGTATAATATATACTCTTTATACTTTTTATTACGATATGAAAATATACTATTTTATCTTGTAAAATATTTTTTATTCAAAAATATATACTTTTATATTTCATAAGTTTGTAATAAAATAGCTTCATGCCCAAATTCAGTGGCACATAGGCCCAAAAAACGTTATTGTTGCTCAAACCCCAATTTTATTTTAGGTAACTAGACCATTAATGTAAACATGCCGTGTGTGAAATAAAAGGCCGTCTATGAATATCTCACTCACAGTCCGTATGTGATACATGTCGTGTGTAATGGTATTATGGACAACTTTTGTTATCACACACGGGTTGTCCATATTTATCATGAACGATTATTTATTTTTCTGAACGGGTTGTGTTTAATATTTTATTATCATGAACGAGGGATTTGTTTAGCTACGACCTGTTCTTAATAACGTATTATTAAGGACGGCCAAATACTATTATGGACAACTCCGTCAATAATAATTTTCTTGTAGTGTAAATCATAAAAAATCATACAAATAACAACGGGTTAATAAACATGGAATTTGTTGGGCAATTAATAATTTGAGATTTTGCAATCTTTTACATGTGTATTTTAGTATGGCTCTTTTGTCATGTACTATACGTTAAAATTTAAGGTGTATATATTAATATTGTCAGGACCTTGAAATTTTATTAATTTAGAGAGATATTAATTAACCGATAAATTAATAATTTATTAATTTAAAGAGGTCTTTTATATTTAGCGAACTTAAATTTAATAAAATAAGAAAATGCATGAATATTAAATACTAGGAACTAAATGAAGGAAATATTGAAGGCATTCGTGAACTCGATACAATGATTAATGATTTTAGTTACCGCAATAAAATGGATGTTAATCACCTATTGGATTACCCGGGTGAAAGGAAGCATGTTCGGAGGTCCAAAGCTTAGAAGAAACTATCGATACCATAATTGAAAATCTGGTTGAGGATGAAGCTGAGGAAGATACAGTACCATTAGAACCAGTTACGCGCAAGGAAGCAATAATAGCATTGACAAACGTTCATAATTTTTTGTTGCAGTTTGATAAAAGTTAGAGATGAAATTCATTTTGATTTAAATTTCAATAAAAAAACAAACAACAATAGATTCATATTTTACTAAATTATCCTAGCTATTTTTGTAATTTGAGGAGATTATTAATTTATGATGTTGATTGGACCATATATTTATATAAGGATCTTCAGAAAAATTATTATCTTATTATTTTATCGAAATTATTAATTTACATAATAGGCCCAAGTCGGGACTGGAGAAAATTATTATCTTAGAGTGGTTATTAATTTATTGAGTATTAATTTAAGGAGGTTCAACTGTATATACTCCTTTAATGAAAAATATTGTCAATATTTCAGCTCTTTTTTTAGCGCAATACTCAATATTTGTCGAGAAGGCACGAAAAAAATAATTTATTTAGATTTCTCATTTTATAAGTTATACATGATATTCTAGACTCTTTTCAAATATAACTTGGATCACTGTTGTGAATATAAATTATTTAATTAGGATATATCAATTATAATTTATCCTGTATTGTTTATAACAACTCATACTATTACTGAAATATGATCATCAAGTTATTGCTAATAATTTTCAAAATTTTAAGATCATAATTATTGGTGAATATGACTAACCACGCAATAGTTAATTGATAAATGCATAATGATTTTAAATTATATGATTACAAGTGAGATTTTATTTTGGTTGTAAATGAAGTCATATCTTAAACATATATTCATACATTTAAGTAACGTTAGTACTTCTAATATTTTTTTTAGGAATTTTATATTTATCTTTTTTATTAATAACATCTATAATTAGTTATATGAATTATTGTAATTTATGATAACTCAATACATGAAACTAATACATGAAATGCCACTAAGAATCATAAATAAACAAACTTCGCTTAACGGGTTGAATAGGACTGTGGACGCAATGCAGATTGATAAATGTCTACAGCGCAAAATAGACACATGACACAAAAGGAATTTTTTTCAAACTTCATAGATAAGATAATTCCGTAATTAATAATATTTTATAATATTATTACTCTTTATTATAACTTAATAAATTAAAATATTTCTATAAAAATTAAAATAATTATTGGCTGAGAGAATCAACATTGAGGTCAAATTGGGGATCCTTAATAAATTATATAAAAGATAAATATATTTGTTGGATTCAAAATGGGGATACTTATCAAATGAGAATACATATGGAGAATTAATTGGATGCAAATTGGGTATCGTTATCAATTCTTAGAAGGATGTCAAATAATCCCAAAATCAAAAGCATTATATATTACTAGAGAGGACCTCGCTCCGCTTCGATTTTATCTAAAATTATTTTATTGATTCATTTTGGATGATAACTGAACTTTTTTGCTTTATAGATCAAAATTTAATAATAAATACATATTAAAATTAATGTGAATCAACATAAATAAATTGATATGCAGTTGACAAAAGTTTTTGCATTTATAGAAGTGATCAAAAATCTATTTCGCTCTCATTTATGGCCCGAAATTGGTACTTTTATTTTTTTATTTTTTTATTTGTTGTTTTTTTGAAATTTTTAATTTCAAAAGTGATCTAATATATTTATAATACCAGATATTCAAATTACCATATATTTAAACTTCCTAATTATCAAATATTCAAATATAAAAAAACAATTAACTCTTTAGCACAAAAATGGTGTACTTTTGTTTGTAGTCTTTAATAGAACAATGTGTTGAAATTCGGATTAGAGCTGCACTTATAAAGATGGAAGGAGCAGCCCACAAATAAGGAAAAACAAACTATTCCGTTTCCAACGCAATTTCTTTCAATCTCATTCAACACAATGATACTATAATAGAAAAAATTCTAACTTAAAATCAATTTTTTCTTATTCTTACTTTCAATTTGAAGTAATTTGTTGATTTATTTGCTTTAATGGCACAACTTCGTTATCTTATTGTAATACTAAAAAATTTACTTAAAGAAAGATTGAAGGAAAATATCATCTATGTCTTCCGAAATATGAAAAAAGTTGTTTCTATGAGTGCATTTTCTTTGTGGCGAGTTTTACGTGCAGCCTTCTTCTCAGGTTTTAAATCTGTGGACCTGTATATCTTATGAATGGTTGGGATGAAGGATGCATGTGCAGCTCGTCACAGAGGAAATCCGTTCGTATTATACACCCTTAGAAATAAAATAATCAATCAATTCAAGGAAAACCCAAAATGCTCCATTTTTTCTATTTTTTTTCAAATAATTATTTTTTGAATATTAATGTCGTTTAATTAATATCCAAAAATTAAATGATTAAAAAGAAATATCTCACAATTATTTTCTTATTATTATGTTATTATTATAATATAATTTTAGTCTAATTATGAATAATAATATACTATGATGATAGTATCACACTATAAACAAACAATCATGGGGTAAATCTTTATGATAATGAAAAGCGATAAGTCAAATTTGAGTTAATTTTCAAATTTATTCTTAACATATAAAATTTAGTCATAAAATATTATTACTTTAAAAAAGAAATACATAACATTATTTCTAAATAAACATAAACAATCTTTATGATACCAACAAAATAATATATTTAGTTAATTTATAGTTGCATTGATTTTGAGTGCACCCCTTGTAACGAAATATTTATGAAATTATTTTTCCAAAATTGCGTATAATTAAATTATTAAAAAATGATGTAACATAATAATAAAGAAATATAAATTAATTGTTGCAAAATAGAAAGTAAAAATTGTATTTTCTTTATAAGTATAATAACAAATATGAGATGAGATCCAATATACATTTTTTTATACTGTCCATTACAATATATAGTTTATATATTATTTTGTAGGAGTAATATGATAATTCTATATATAGCAAAATATGATAATTCTAAATCTTGCATGGATAAAGTCATCCTTAAAGAAATTATATTGTGATATGCAAGTTTTCCTATGTTTCTTATATGTTAATTACTAAATATTAAATTTACAAGGTTTTAATGAAATTTTTGCCCTGAATAATTATTGGCACACTAGTTAAAAAAAAGAAAAATTTGCAAAAAAGGTCCTGCATTATTGCTACAATTGCAAAAATTCATACCGTTAAATTGAAGTTAACACCGTTAGTCTTAATAGTTTAATCACTTAAAAGTATCTTTAAAAAATTAAATAGTGTGTTTGTTTGAGAAAATTATTTTCAATACACTATTCCTAAAAAAGCTTTCATAAAAGAAGTTTAAAACTTTTTTTTCATAAAAATACTTTTTGTAAAATTTTAATAAAAATACTTTTTGAAATATATTTTTCATAAAAATATTTTTTTCAAATATTTTTCGTAAAAATATTTTCTTTGGAGAATATTTCTTTCAGAAAATAATATGTTCATAATTTTTTGGGAACATATTTCTTTTCTAAAAAAATTATTAAAAATATTTTCTTTCATATTTTTAATTCATAAATATATTTTTTATGAATTTTTCTTTTTTAAATAAAAAAATATTTTTCAATAATTGGGTTCATATTGGAAACTCATATTAA
Source organism: Juncus effusus (assembly GCA_027726005.1). NCBI lineage: Eukaryota > Viridiplantae > Streptophyta > Magnoliopsida > Poales > Juncaceae > Juncus > Juncus effusus. The sequence continues at coordinate 5,380,200 of CM050899.1, forward strand.
ATAAAAATACATATGGGTACAAATTCAGGACACTTTGAAATTTAGAGGAGTATACATGTCAGCTTTATATATTAGAAGGAATTAGTAAGAATAAGAATTACGTTGACAGGGCTGATCAATTGTTTAGTTCTAAGAACATGCCCAATTAAGGCCTCATTTTTTTTTCCACTTTACCCTCTTCTTTTTCATTTCTTCCTTCCGTAGCGCAGCGTTCTTACTCAAATATGGAATGACAGATTAATGCCATTCATGTTTTGATTGAAAGACTATTGCATTAATTGAATCAAAGGGTAGAATTGGCGGCTAGGGGTGTACATGGGCCGGATTATGCATATTTAGGATGAAATTATAACCCAACCCAACTATAACGAATTTAGATTTTTTCAACCCAAATCCAACTCATAATAGTTATAAAAAAATTGAACCCGATGATTTTTTTGTTGGGCGGGTTATACCGGGGTTTTGAGGTTTATTAAGTGTATGTTATACAAATATATATTAACCATATATAATTCATGTCAATACAGAAAAAATTATAAAAAACAAATTTTATAATTTCATATGTATATATGTTAAGGGTTTGTAAGAAATAGAAACTTGGGATATTCACCACGTAATAGGTATTTGCACAAACTATTTAATATTTTAAGTTTTTAATTGGAAAGTTTTTAATTGAGAATTATTTGTACACCTCTATTGGCGGCTGCTGATATCAATTATCAATACCCACCCAAACCCTCTACTTTCGCTCTCTCAAATTTAAATTGAGTACTTCTATAAAGAAAGAAGAAAAACGAGAGGAAAAAAGGAAGAAGAATAAGAGAGGATGATTGCAGTCTAGGAAGGAAGCACCAAATCTCTGTGAAGGTCTACTCAAAGGAAAGTGTTCTTATTAAGACACAGAATCAAGCTAGACAATCTCTCTCTCTCTCTGTCTGTCTGAAGTTTAAGGTCTTTGAAGTTTGAAGTACTACCAGCCATGGAAATACTATTCCGTCGGTCTTCTTTGTCAAAGTTCACTTGCATAAATGCACAATTTACTACTTTTTATTTCAATTCTTTTTCTTTTTTCATTTTTGTACAAATGGAAAAAATAAGTAACCCACTGGGAACTAAAGAAAAAATAACTAAACCACTGGGCTTAATTCTCCGGTAGTGGAACTAACGAAAACCATGTTTGACGACTCAGATAATGACGGTGTAGAGACACCGGAAGGAAGAAATCCGCACAGCAGAAGACAGAGGGACTCTCCGATTAGAGAGACACAGACCTACCATTTTTCAGGTCATCTTTCTGCAGGAAAAAATAGAGTTTCTGGAAACCCTAAAAGGAAGCTGGAGATGTCCGGTATTTCGGGCACTGGAGAGGATGCTGGAGTAGGTTGTGAAGTGATGTTGGGAAGTGTGGTGTCCATGAGGGAAGGGTCCAATCAGGAGGCGTTCAACTCTCAAGATGCAAGTCTCATGATCACGTTGCCATCATCAAACCCGGATGATGTGACACAAGAGGATGAAAACGCCATACAAAACATCTCTCAGCCAACAAACAACGATATGGTACATTTTGAAAATTCAAATATTTTGCTGACAAATGACACTAGTACTAGCAAACAAGATACACAAACCATGACTGCATTAAGAATGGGAGAATGTAGTAAAAAAAATAATAATAAGCCAACATTTATTGCACATGATGAGTTGACTGATGCTTTTTGCCATGTACAATCTAAGTCAAAACAGAAAAAAGATAATACATTTGTCTTCCCAAGTGCACCTCTCTCCAAAAAACATGCTACCTCTCAATTATGTAGAATCAAATTTAAAAAACAACAAAGTAAAGGCCTATATAAGCAAACCATGCATGAAAATACAAAACGTACTAGTAAAGGCCCATATAAGCAAACCATGCATGAAAATACCAAACGTACTAGTACCAGACTAAGAACACCAAAAAAGTTATTCCAAGGATTAGTTCTCACCCCACCAAAAGCCAAACTGAAGAGCAAAAACAAACGTTATATCTTTAAAAGTAAGAAGAAGATCGATAATAACATTAAGGCCCTTAAAAATGAAGCCCTTAATCCTACTCCACTAGAATCAGTCATGCAAACTAATGTCCATCTAGCTTGTGGATCGGTTAAAATTATCAGACCAAATGAACAAGGCACTACTTCTAGTTGTGACCAATTCTCTAAGTCCAGTACACCTACAGTAGGGACCCTTCGTAAATCTATTTTAAAGTCTTCTCTCAAACATCCAACTTAAATATTAATCTCCCACATAATAATCCTACTGATGAAAATTATTTAAATCATACTTTAGTAGGAGGTAATAATGATAATATGGATGATGAACGTGAGCCTAGCCTCGATAAGGTGGACTATGGTGAGGATAGCATGGAAAGCTTCCATGCTTTCCAAGAAGATGCCCCCCCTCCCCCCCTCTTTTGAAGATCTTTATTGATCTTATTTCTTTTGTATTGTTGTAATTTAATCAATGGTTGTACTCTTTAATTCTATTTCTATTTTATGTTGGAACGTTCGAGGTCTAAATAACCTCGAAAAATATAAGACAATCAAAGACTCGGTCCGTGATGCTAGTTGTAACATTTTATGTATGCAAGAAACCAAATGGGAGAATCCTAGTTTCTTTCATATGCGACGTGTTGGCACGTCAAAATTTCAAAACTTTGTATCGAAAAGTGCAAATGGCACTAAAGGCGGATTACTCACGGCTTGGAGTAACACCTTCACTCTTCTCTCCTCCTCTCAAAATGACTTTTCTATTACCATCCTTCTCTCATCGAAACAAGGTTTCCAATTTCTCCTATCCAACATCTATGGTCCGACGGATGACGAGTTAAAAGATCAATTCTTTCTAAGCCTTCAACAAATAGCCGAGCAACTAGCCATTCCTTGGATTTTGGTTGGTGACTTTAACATTATTCGATCAATCGAGGAGTCCACGGGAGACGGACACCATGTTGATCACATCAATGAATTTAATCACATTATCAATGAATTAGAGTTGGTAGAGGTACCTCTCTTTGGTAGAAATTTTACTTAGTCCAGTAAGCGACCGTCCCCCACTTTCTCTCGGCTAGACCGATGTTTTCTTTCTCAACACTTCCTCAATCTCAATATTGTTTCTTCTCTTATAGACCTACCTACTACTACCTCCGACCACGCTCCTCTTAAATTCTCTCTCTCAAAGATTGGTCGTCAACCACCTAAACCACTCAAGCTTGAGAGATATTGGTTGCGCTACCAAGAGGCAACAATAATAGCTCAAAATACTTGGCTCTCTCTCTCCTCCTCCTCTAATTCCGCCCTCTCTTTCATTCAAAAATCCCGTCAAACCCTCCGAGCTCTCAAGGGGTGGGCAAAGGCGAAATTCTCCAATAAAATTAACGAACTAACCGATGCTAAGGAGGTTACCCAATACCTAGATCGAAAGGAGGAGGTTAGACCTTTATCTTCTCAAGAATTTTCTCTAAGGATTTCTCTTCGAGAGAAAATTCATGAAATCGCGAACAATCAAGAAGATAGTTGGCAACAAAGATCGTCTTGTACATGGCTACAATTAGGTGATAAAAATACTCGTTACTTTCATGCAATTGCTTCTTCCAAAAGACAAGAAAATTTTGTGCCTCGCATCCTTGTCAACGGAAACTCCATAAGTGACTCGACTACCATTTGCCTCGCCTTCACCTCTTACTACAAATCTTTTTTAGGCGCGGTACAAGGTCCTCCTCTCTCCTACCCAACTCCTCTATACCCCCCTTATTTAGACATATCTATCTTACAAGTGTTAATCCTACCTTTTTCCGAAGAGGAGTTAAGACAGAATATCTCCGAGCTACAACGGGGAAAGTCATCCGGCCCGGATGGTCTCCCATCCGAGTTCTTCCAACGTAATTGGGATATGTTGAAGAATGACCTACTCAAAATCCTTGCCGACTTCTATCAAAATCAGCTTGATCTTTGGCGCCTTAATAAAGCCACTATTACCCTCATTCCTAAAAAAGAAGAAGCGAACCTACTTGAGGATTTTCGACCAATAAGTGTCATCAACGCGCCTATCAAAATCATAACGAAAATTCTTGCGAACCGGTTACAAACATTAATGCCGATCCTAGTGCACAAAAAACAAACGGCTTTTATTAAGCAAAGATCAATCATGGAAACCTTTCTAACAACGAGGGAAATCTTGAATTTCTACCATAAGCGAAAAATTCCGTCAATTATGCTAAAGGTAGATTTTAAAAAAGCGTTTGACAGTGTATCTTGGCCCTTCCTTCTCCATCTCTTTCAGTCCCGAGGCTTCCTAAACCAATGGATCACTTGGATCCATAGTCTACTCGTTACCTCTTCCTCCTCCATAAATGTTAATGGCACTCTGGGCCCTACTTCTCCCACCAACAAGGGCTTCGCTAAGGCGACCCACTCTCCCCCCTTCTATTCAACCTCGTCTCCGATTCGCTACAACAAATTTTGCACAATCTACAACCTTTCCTTACAAGCGCGGCGATCCTAGCACCACAAGCACTCCAATATGCGGATGATACTATCATCTTCATTGAAGCACACCCGTAAAATTTGAAAATAGTAACGTTGGCCCTTGATCTTTTCGCGGAAATGTCTGGTTTGAAAATAAATTGGACAAAAAGTGGTCTCATGCCTATTGCAATACCCGACGATTGCATCCATGTGGTGGAATCTCTACTTCATTTCTCTCGACAATATTTTCCGATTAAGTATTTGGGTCTCCCTCTGACCATTAAAAAGCCATTGAAGGTAACTTTTCTCCCTCTCATCCAAAAACTTCAAACCCGAATTGAATCTTGGAAAAGTAAACTATTATCGTATGGGGGGAAGGAATACCCTAATCAAGTCTAACTTGGGGGCACTTCCGGTATATTATATGCAAGCTTTTAAGTTACCGGTTTGGGTGATCAATCAAATTACGAGAGTAACAAGAGCCTTCTTTTGGAAAGGAGAATCAACGTGTTCGGGCGGCCATTGCCTAGTCAATTGGAGGAAGGTATGTCTCCTAAAAAAACACGGTGGATTAGGTTTGACGAACCTTAAAACCCAAAATAATGCACTCCTCCTTAAATGGGTTTGAAAAATTGATGTAGATAAGGACGGACTATGGGCACAAACCGTCGCACTCACACAACGTATAACCGAATCGGCTAACCTAGTGACTATACCTACCACTACATCCTCCTTCTTCATCAAGAACCTTGCTTCCCTCTTACCAATCTATAACACCTCAACCGAACTCGAACCAACCACAAACCGCCTCTTGTGGAGATGGAGAGCCAATGGAATGTACTCCTCCAAATCGGCTTATGACTTTCTACAAAACCCCGGTGTCGTATGTCCTCGGTATAAAAGGCTTTGGAAAATAAAGTGTCCGCCTAGAGTGAAATTATTTGCATGGATTCTAATGCAAAATAAAGTTCTCACGGCGGAAAACTTGGCAAAGAGAAATTGGCCACACAATCCTATTTGTGTGATGTGTAACCAAGTTAATGAAAAGAGAACACCTATTCCGAGAATGCCCCTACACCATGTGGTATTGAATGGCGGTACTCTCTACTATGGGTATCACAATCGATCACGATATTCCATTTATAGATCTTTGGCTTCATTATAGAGGTATGCTCACCAAGGAACAAGCGCAAAAATGGGATATACTTTGGATAGCCGGAATATGGTGTGTTTGGTTAGAAAGAAACCGACGGATATTCACCAACGTCCAAAGGACGAGAAGCATTCTTCTAATATGGTCGGCAACGGAGGTGGCTAAGTGGATGCAAAACTGCTAAAGACAGTCGAGCCCAAGGAACTCTCTGGAGTCCCTTCTTTTATTTTCTTCTCTTGTATCTTTTCTTTTTTCTTGTCTTTTATTTTTAGTTATGTAAAACATTAATGTAATGAGCATGCGATCGCATGTGTTTACGCATCAAAAAAAAAAAAAAACTTTGCATTATCCAAAAGAAGAAAGAGGAAAAGGGATAAAAAAGGAGTCGACACACACAGAGGGCGGGAGCAAAACAAAAAATCAGTGGACACAACTTGTGCCTAAATTTCTTACAAACGATCAGAGCGTCCCTCTTTTTTGTGAATTTTCATGCTAGCTATTTATGTGTACTTTCTAATCTTCTCGTGTTTTGGTAAATTTATACGGACCAAACATATGTAGCTCGGTCATTTTTTCTCTTTATTTTATGTTTTGAAAAATTCGAAACTATGGTCATTGTCGGTTTGTAAACGAACATTGATTAATAGAATTATGCGGGAGATTATAAGCTCTCCATGTTGCTTTAAAAAAAAAAAAACCTTGCATTATGCATAAATTGAAAAACGATCCTTCAGTGGCATGTGGTAAGTAAATTGTATTTACGAATGCAAGTGGTCTAAGAATCCTCTCCTATGTGCTTGAAGCTTACCACACGAATATAGGGACTTGCCAACGGAGTATAATGTAGTTCTTGCATGACCCAGTATCCTGTTTATTTGAATTAAAACATAAAATCTTGGTTGGACTATAATACCAAATTTGCACCTAATTACATGTATTGCACTCGTGAAAAAAATGCTCTAATATGATCAAATTTTTTTCAGCTATTAAGGTTTAGTGTATAAGAATCAGCCGACTCGGATTGGAATCGGCCATAGACGAGTGAGCCGATTCTTGCCCGATTCTCATGATTATAGAAATTGATTTTTTTACACAAATTTGTCCGTTTTTTCATTCTATTCCAATACGCAATTCTGAGGGAACAATTCCAATTCTGATTTTGATTCTTCGAACCTTGGTTTGATATCTTGAGTTGTGAAGGATTAAAATTCATCTCATTGACACTGTTTCTTGGCTTGGGTTCCAAAAATTTGTTTAACTGATAGTGGATGGACGGTTCCGTCTTATGTTGCTGTCGGCGAAAATAACGAAATTTTGGTGGGGCGTCAGGCAAAGATGCAAGCTGTGAAGTATCCACAGATGCATTCTTCAACATAAAGAATTTGATAGGAAGGAAATACGACGACCAGTACATTCAAAACCTTATGAAAACTGTTCCATACAAGATTGTAAAAAGGGCGAACAGGGAACTGCGTCTGGAAGCAAGAGGCCGGCAGTACACTACAAAAGAAATCCACTGTTTCCTCTTTGGACATTTGAAAAAATTAGCTGAATTAAAAGTGAATAGAAAAGTCTGGAAAGCTGCATTTGCTGTGCCACACCATTTCAATAGTAAACAAAGAAGAGAAATAAAATGGGCTGGTAGTGAAGTGTTCTGGCATTCTCCGGTTATCATTGATGAGCCAGTTGCTGCTGCCCTTTCTAGCAAGAAAATCAAGAAAGGTGTCGCCGTTGTGTGCTATCTAGGCAGTGAGTCGTTCTGTTTCTCTGTTCTTCGCGTTGACTTTCATGAAACCTCGGCGCGTTACTATTATAAAAAAGACATGTGGGACTCGGTGGGTGTTGAATCTTGTCTTTTTCTATTTTCTTATATCATGATTTTATGATTAATGAAATAAGATTTGAATTTGTTGGTATTTTGTTTCATTATAATATAATGTGGTGATGTTTAGATGATATTTAAGCGGGTGATACGAATGTTTTCTCTATTAATAGACTTTCATCTAGCTAATATAAAGATAATGCAAAAAAAGAATTTTACAGCAATCATAATAACAGTCACAAATGGTATGCTTCAACATTTATATCCATTTATCACTAATAATTGTTGTCAAAATCATTATAAAAAAATAACTTGGGTTAATTTCTGCTTTTAAAAATTGATGCATTGGGGCATGTTAGGATGCGTCATTTTTTTTCCAGATAGCATCGGTAAAAAATAATTCAACAAATAAGATTGTTTTGAAAATAATTAAAAAACTAGCATTTCCGCCAGATTTTCTGGCAGAATAGAAGTTGTTTGGACAATAATTTGATTTGTAACCTAAATTCATAAACATACTTTATTGCTTATAAGACTAAGACATAATAACCCACTGTTGTTGTTTACATTTAATCAAATAGTTTGAAGTATAAAGTTTTTTTATTTTATTTTAGTAGTTATGTGTGCTCCATGACATCCTAAATAAGTTATTTTGAGGCTAAGAATATTTATTTTGCACTATATTTATATTTCATGGCTAGCTCATATCAGAAATTAAGTCTGGTATACAATCTAAAATCGTAATGAAAATGAGATTTTACAATATACTACATGTTAAATTGAGATTCTACCGCGATTTTACTAAAATAAAATTCTGAGTGCGAGTCAAATCGTTTTCTCAGTTCAAAGTCATAGAATTTTAAGATATAATCATATAAGTGTTGAGTCGAGATTTTAACAAACATGCTTTTCAGAAATAAAAAAAATATGCACCATAAGGAAAGAAGCATATCACATAACCGATGATTTTTTTAAATAAAATATGAAATAAAATTAACCATCATGATATAAATTCACCCAATTCCAATCTGTAAATGTTACTGAATCATGCAATAATATTACAGAGACTAAAACTACACACTGACAATCTTGTTGAAAAGTATCCTTTGCATACTAAAGTAGCTAGTATGTTTATCTCTTTCTGTTAAGTTTGGTTGGTAACTCTTGCTGAGCGGTGGAGGCATGAAATCCACACTTTTCACATGCCGGATGGAGAGATGACGATTACATTGCAAGATATTTCTTTTATTTTGGGGTTGCCGATGGAGGGCAGACCCTTGTTCATGATATAAATAAATTATACTTCTTCTTTGTATATTTATTTTATATTTAGTTTCTCAAGATGAATTTTTCTTATATCCATTCAACTTTGCAACTCTCAAAAATTTGTCCTTCACATGTTTTGAGTTTTGACAATATCTGTTAAAACGGATCACAAATACTTTAAAAGATGACATGCACGATTATTGTATATGAGTATTTTTATTATAATGTATAAGATTGTATTAAAATTTTATACAAAGTTATTGTTGTATCTAGTTGTATTTTATACATTATATTTAGTAGATGGAAGAAACAAAATGTACTATTCAAATAAATGAAGTGTTTTTCTTTTTCATCTTTTTTTCAACAATTTAGTTTTTTTTATAATAATATGTTTTTATGTGTTAATTTGCTTTACAAATATTAGACGCATTAACATACGAATTGTTTCAAATTTCAAAAAGAAAAAAGTTTTGTAAATATAAAAATAAAAAATTGTTTTCCGGTTTTGAAAAAAGAAAAACATAATTGATGATAAACCAGGCCTAAAATTTCATATCATTTGCTTGATTGAAATATATCATCGAATTATTTGACACTAAAGTATTTAATGTAATATATACAAAACAGGTTGTTTTTTATGTGTAGCACCTCTCCATGATATTTTGTGTTTTACAGGGGCATAATACGATATTTTGAGATTTTTCAGGCCTACACGTGGAAGTAACAGAACAATAAATGAAATCAAGTTTCAAATTTAGAATGTTAGGCTTAAAATAGTTTGTTACCTGAAAAACAGGCATTCTCCCCCCTTATCAGACCATCATTCAATCTGTACCGTTCATCCCCCCTCTCTCTCCTCTAACTAATCAATCCGATGATCCCTCTTTCTCTCCTATAAAGAAACCACCTCAAAACTAAATACTATCCCTCTTCACCACTCCACTCTCTCCCTCTTTATTTCTCAATCCAACTAATTTCGAGCTTAAAGATTGAAATCAATGGCGAAGGTGTTTGATCTCTGTGCATTGTTCTAAATCCATCTTCTGCTCTTCTATCCCCGTTTTCTTTCTGATCCAGGTTCGTAATGCTTGCTTGTGTTCCTTGGTTTTCTTGTTGATTTGCGTATCCACACTGTTAAATTCAGTACATTTAATATGAATCTTGTAATAAATGTTGGAAATTTCAAAATTAAATTAGCAAATTGGGAATCAGATGGAAGCACGACATAATTGCAGGCTTATGATTGACATAAAACTTTCATTTGATTTCGATTGTTCTTCAATTCTGATTTTTTTTTTTCTTTTAAAATTTGTTTTTTATATTATTATTATTATTATTATTAATATTATTATTATTATTTTTGTGTTACTATAAGTTCATGTGCTACAATTTCAGGGGTGTTTAATTTGTACTTTACTGCATTTGTAAGGTAATAATTTGGAAAAAAAATGACTTTCATTAAAATCAATTCTTTTGAATCAAAAACTCAAAACCAATGCTTTTTTTACAGGAACAAGGCTATAAGATATTGAAGAATAACTAAAAAAAATGGAAATAGTTTTGACGCTCCATTTCTCGTCTCTATTTTATAACCGGCCATACTAACCCTAAATCCCCGACAAATCAAACCATACAACAACATCCTCCAGAAATCTCGTAAATGTCTTTTTCGCCCTTCATCCTCCTCTCTCTTTCATCTTCTCCAATCTCTCTCAATCAAACCCCAATTTCCCAATTTCCCGATCCCAATTTTGAATGTCAACAATCCTCCATTAATCCAATCGGGGCTCTTTCTGCCCCATTTTGAGCCAATCCCCAAATCCACCCAATTTGCCATGTCCATTGTAGATCCCAACAACTCAAAATCATCTCATAATTCAACCATTCCCTAATTCGTTTCCTCTCAATACACCCACCAATAATGGAGACAGCTGAACGGGTCATCACGCGGCAATTCTCAAAACCTTCAATAAGAAAAATCCACACATTCAATTTCGTGCGAAGCCTCTCCTTCGATCTGCGCTTATCGGGTCGGGTCAGTTTCTCCTTCGGCCGGCAGTCCTCTCTTGACCCGATGCGAAACCGTCTGAGTCAGAACCAGGTCAACGAGGGGTTGAGAAGTGGAGTTGATGTGATAGTATAGATCTTGATGGAAGAACAGGGCTTCACATTGCGGCTTTTGAAGTGCATCTTGCTGTTGTCAAATTGTTGCTCAGCTGGAAGGCCAATGTTGATGCTAGAGATGGATGGGGTAGCACGGTAATTGGTAATTTGTAATTTGATTTTATAATGATAGTAATTCACTTTTGTGCTCTCAATTATTTTGGATTGCTTTCATATGCATATTTTCATGTATAGTTTTATCAGATTATTCAAATTTATCCAGATTTCTGTTTTTAAAGTGGTAAAATTGTGATACTTTTTGGTTTTTGGAAGAATAGGTCTGGGTGCTACAAGGCTATATTTTATATATCAGTTTTAGAAGGATAAATTTGATATTTGAACTTTTGGAATAGTATATATATTCTCACTTTATACATATAGAATGACAAGAAATTTGATGTTGGCATGGCATATTTATATAACATTTCGATTATATATGTTCAATTTACTTTTCTTTTTTTCTAATTTTTTGTATTTTTTTTAACTTGTAGCGGCAAGCAGATGCAAATTTTTACGGCAATGTGGTAGTATATAATTTATAAGAGCTAGAGGAGCCAAAGTTTCGGTATATATATATATAATCTCCATCTATATTACCAAATATTAAACCACATTTTGGTCACTATTAAACAAATTCTACAATCATATTTCTTTATTTAATTTCATAAAATGAGAAAGACTCCTATGGCCGTTTCAAATCTGCACGAAATTTCTGAATATGCATTCAACCCTGGAGATCTCCAGTTCCGCCGTGGCGAAGAAGTTTTAAAGGTTTATTAATTAATTTACATAATATAAACTCTAAGTGTCTAAAATTGATTAAAAATACTATATTTAAGACATTTTATATGGTAAAAATGTGATTATATCATGGCAGGGCAAGTATCAGCTTGTGAAATGGAACGGTACGAAAGTTTGTGTCAAGATTTTGGAGTTTGGATTCTCTGCGGGAGGTGCAACTCAGCACCTCCTTTCATCCATACGTGCGAGTTATTCTCAACACGATTTTTCTTATACCTGTGCGTAGAGAGTTGTGCATGTGACGCAATAGCCTAGCACGGGGGTCATTCTTACCTGTTTTCACAAACAAAGTAATAAAATAAAAAGGAATGCGTGAAAAACCAATAAAATTAAAAAAAAATATGCATACCTTAGAATGTAAGGACCTCTAATTTCATCTAATATTTTGAAAAAACTACCTTCTATATGACCGCTAAAGTGATATCACCTTCGGCAATTATCCTCCTTCTGCCCTCGCGTGATCAAATCGCGAGGGCGCATCGTCGGCGATTCTCCTCCTTCTGCCCTCGCGAGATCAAACCGCGAGGGCACTTAACTCTGCCTGTGCGAGCACAGCCGGTCCGAAGCCCGGATGAAAGAGGAGGGAGAAATTTTGGTCAAATCAACCACATTAACCCTTGTATTTTACTTGAGCACTGTTAAAATTTAAATGTTGACTTGGCAAATAATTAATTACTCGTTTGTAGGGCTGTGTAACTGTAACCTACGGAAATTTGTGCTCTTGTCTTGTAAAAGAATAAAATTTTGACTTTACCATTAAAAAATGAACTTAGTCATAGTGTAGTATTGTCATAAATTAATTACAACAATTTATTAATCATGATGGTGGGGAAGCAAAAGTTATCATATCTGGCTTTATAGTAGTAACATGTAGCGAAAAGTTTCATAATCAGTCAGCATGTAAATATCTTCATTTTTTTTTTAATGAAATTCTTGCATTTATCTTCTTTATAGCCTATTAGTAATAATGCGGTTATTAAATAATGCAGATTGGAGTATAAAAATGCACAATGAGAGCAAACATGTATTGTTTTTGGATGATGATGTGAGGCTCCATCCTAACACCATTGGGGCTCTTACAGCTGAAATGGAGAAGAATCCTGATGTAGTGTACTTAATTTCAATCTTATTATTTATTTATTTATTTATTTATTTAATAATCAAATTGTTGATTTGGAATTTAGTAATTAATTTTGTTTGAGTATTTCAGATATTTATTCAAACGGGTTAACCGCTTGACTTGGTTTCAGGAAACTTGGAAAGTTACTGCATTTAAGAGTATCACATGATATCAAAATTTTCACTTAAGCTTGGGAAGTTACTGCATTTATGAGTATCACATGAAATAAAAAAATTTCACTTCTTAACTATTGCAGTAACTGAAATTTTCTATAATGATTTCAACCGTGTTCAATGGGATTTGTAACTGGCAGAAAGTTGTTCTTTCTGTGGCATGGCTGCATGATGGTATAACTATAACTTTATATTATAGTTTTATCAAAATTCATAATACAATAATATATATAAATCCACCTCAATTGTCGTCGCTCTCCTCTCTCAGAACACGTCTTCTTCGAGCACCGCCTCTTCATTCCCACCGGCTCAATCGGTAAATACCACCTATTGTGACCAGTTTCCAACTTTTCTGTCCGCAGGGCCTTCTTATAGGCCGGCTCAAAGTTTTCTCACTCAAGCCCAATCCATAAATCCACCAAATAACTCTTATCCAAATTTTCAGCAAAATAATTCTTTTCTGCCCAATTATAATTATCAAAGGCCCAATTATACCCAATTTCGAGAAAAGAAAAAGAAATTTTTTCAATGGAGACCCCTCTCCTAACAGACGACCGTCAAATATGCTCAAAGACTAAACATACTGTCCCAATTTGTTACAAACGCAATGATCCAACCTTTGGTCCTCAACCCCGTCTTCCAACCGCACTAATTGCTAGGGGACCATCTCTCTATTCCGTTCCGCCACTTCTTTCAACCGTGCCTACTTTTGCTCCACCACCCCACGAGTGGTTTCTCAACTCAGGATAACACATTGTGTTACTCTCGATTTAAACAATTTTAGCTCCTACACCCCATGTCAAGGACAAGAGCAAGTTCGTGTTGGTAATGGTTCAGGTTTGAGTATCTTTCACTTTGGAAATTCATTAATTCAAACTGTCTTTAATAAATTAACACTTAAATATGTTTATTATGTACCCCAAATAACTGATAATCTCATTAATATATCCAAATTTACAAATGATAATGTCTTTCTTAAATTTCACCCATATTTCTAAGGCTAATAAATTGTTTTTATTTTCCTTTCTATCCAAATATTTAATTAGCTCTTTATACTTTCTTGTGTTTTTCTTCATGTTTTTATTCCATTATTTTAACTTTTTTTCGAATTTTCTTAATTTTTTTGAAAACTCTGAGTGAAGATGCTTAATTGGCCTTTAAATTATTCGAAATGATACTATTGGCCTCATCTTATTTAATCCATAAATTCTCAAATCCGAGTTCCTTGTATTTTGTCAAAGTCAGGTTATGTAATAGCTGCCTACTTGAGGAAAGAAGTTGAATTTGTGCATGATCTGAAATTGTATTTGCTTGGCATGATTGCTGAAATTTGTGCATGATTTAAGTTGAATTTTTGTCCAAGCTAGATTGAATAGAAATCAGTTCAATCTTGCTCTGGCCACATAATTTCCCGAAGTAAATTTTCTATCTTTAAGTGGTGGGTTAATCAAATTGAGATTATCTATAAAATCCAAAATTTTATCAGCATCTTATGTGTGTTTATTATTTCACCTTGATCTTTTTTCTGAAGATGTTACTAGATTAAAATCTCCAAGCAATACCCAAGGGATCTCATTATCAGGTTCTATATTCTTTAATTCCTCTAAAAATTCAACTTGTTCTTGTTTGATTTGTGGTCCATAAACCCCTGTAATAAGAATTTGTGTATTATCCCATTTACAATTTAACTTAGCTGAAACAGAAAATATTTTGATTAAAAGCTGTAAGAGAGGGAAGTGAATGTTAGAATAATTTCCCCGGTGTGTTAGGAACCGAGACGTAACAGCAAACACAGAAAGCAAGACACAAGAACAAAAAAATATTTTTTTACGTGGAAACCTTAAAGGGTAAAAAACCACGGCCGCTGGCACTCAAACTTTCTTTAATACTTAGAGAAAGAGAAATACAATACAATTGTTTGTGGTTGTTGGACCTCGTTGTTTGATCTCGCGAGGGTAGGCAAATGCCGACGACCCGCACTCACGGTTTAATCACGCGAGGGAAGACGAAGGAGAATCGTCGACGACCCGACCCGCCCTCGCGTTTTAATCATGCAAGGGCAGACGAAGGAGAATCGCCGACGATCCGCCCTTGCGGGGGAAGACGAAGGAGAATCGCCGACGATCCGCCCTTGCGGGGGAAGACGAAGGAGAATCGCCGATGACGCACCCTCGCGGTTTAATTTCGCGGGGGCAGAAGGAGGTGAATCGCCGATGACCCGCCCTTGCGGTTTGATCTCGCGAGGGTAGACATAGGCCGACGACCCTCCCTAGCGGTTTAATCACGCGAGGGCAGACGAAGGAGAATCGTCGACGACTCGACCTGACCTCGCGGTTTAATCAGCGAGGGCAGACGAAGATGAATCGTCGACAACTCGGCCCGCCCTCGCGGTTTGACCACGCGAGGGAAGATGCAGGAGAATCGTCGACGACCCGCCTTGCCGGTTTGACCACGCGAGGGCCGAAGGAGGAGAATCGCTGCTGTAGCGCCCTCGCGATTTGATCACACGAGGGAAGACAGAGGAGAATCGCTGACGATCTGTACTCGCGGTTTGATCGCGCGAGGGCAGAAGGAGGAGAATCGCTGATGACCCGCCCTCGCGGTTTGATCACGCGAGGGCAGACGGAGGAGTATCGCCGAAGATGATATCACTTTAGCAGCCATATAGATAGAAGGTAGCTTTTCAAAATATTATTTGAAATTATGCTTATAGGTCCTTACATTTAAGGCATGCTTATTTGTTTTAAATATTATTTTTTTTCGATGCATTCCTTTTTATTTTATTTTTTTGGTTTGTGAAAACATATAAAGGATGATCCTAGAGCTGGCAAAATCTGACCCGACCCGAAAAACCCGCCCGACCCGACCCGAACCCGAGTGAACCGAAACCCGAAACGACCCGAACCCGAAACGACCCGAAACCCGAATGACCCGAAACCCGAACGACCCGCAACCCGAACGACCCGCGACCCGAATGACCCGCCCGATTTGACCCGAAAATAATTTTTTTTTTGTTTTAATATTTAAAAAATCTCGAAATTAAGAATTTTATGGCTTGTTCTAACATAATTGACCTGATAATACTGACCAGAATAACTCAAATGACCTGAAATATCAATTTGGATGAATAACGACCTCTAATTTGAGTGACTTTTGATCAGAATATGACGTTGACCATAAGTCAACTGACCCGCGACCCGAATGACCCGAAACCCAAAATGACCCGAACCCGAATGACCCGTAACCCGAACGACCCGAAACCCGAACGACCCGAAACCCGAACGACCCGCGACCCGAACGACCCGTGACCCGAATTGACCCGAAACCCGAATTGACCCGAACCCGAATTGACCCAACCCGAACCCGACCCGACCCGCCCGTTTGCCACCTCTAGATGATCCCACGTCCTAGGCTATTGCGTCACATGCACGACTCTCTATGCATATGTATGTATGCACTGAATAATAATGAGAAATGTGAGTGACCAAGATGGGATCTGTTTCTCTCGTCAAGAGAGAGATATTTCTGGACCGCCTGATGAACTAGGACCGAAGAAAATACATGGCCATGCTCTAAATGGATTAACATGTGGTGTTAATATCATTTTGTATTTACTTAGTATAATTCTCGACCAGGAAAGAGACTTTGATCAAACTCAAGTAGAACTGTGAACCAACGAATGACATTCTAAACTATCCTTAGTGATATGTAGGATGTTTATAGAGATAAACATACTTCAAGTAAGAAGCTACATATCCACACTAGTATATTCGCAGACTGGATGATCATGTTCTGCTGATCATGAGCATAGAGATGTCAATCCTGGAATATAGTTACATGTTAGAGACCACGTATTAGATTGACCATACTATGAAAATATGCATGATACATGTCATTAGTAATTCTCATTTGAATAGTGTGCTTGTTAATTAGTACTAAAATTATATCATTCCTTAAAATTAACTAACAGATTAGTATTAAACTTAATTAACTTATTGTTTAAGTAATATATCTATATCTATATTTAAACTAAAAGGGAAACGTTTGGGTCCTTTTTTGACACCGAGCCAATCAGGTATTATATGTCTGAGACCCAATTAGAGAGCCACTAAAAAAATCTATACTTAAATTCAAAGGCGAACATTTAAGTCACCTTTTGACACCTGGCCAATCAGGTGTTGCTATGTCTTTAGGACCGAATTAGAGAGCCAATAAAAAATAACAGTTGTTCAGTACCCTCAGTCAGGGGTTGTTTGGTATCGTATAAAAGTGACAGTTAGAAAGTTAAACTGCTATACTTGAGGTTTTTATTATGTTTGGATTGGAGTAGTTTGTCTAACAATGATAGTTTCCAATTCTCAAAGCTCCGGATTGAAGTAAGTGTATGGTCATTCTCAAAATGGATTAACAAAGATTTGTTAATATCATTTTGAATTTTTCAGTCTAATTCTCGATCAGAAAAGAGACATTGATCAAACTCAAAGATGACATATTTCCATGCCTTATGATCAAAACATTTATCGTATAACAAAAATAATAAGTAAACGTCTATTCAGATAGGTAAATGATCGATGATCATTTCATTTAACATGGATAGTCATGACGCTAGTCTAGAATTCACTCATGACTTACGGTCTTTAGCAGATCGTTGCCAGCGTTAAATGAAACCTATACGGTCACACAATGAACTTCATTCATTCGGTAAGAAAATACCTCAAAAACAGTTATACATGTGATGTATAAAATAGTGAAAGAATAAAGAATTAGATGCGGGAATTTCAAAAAGGCTGAAATTTCTCAGTTCGAGCGGAGGAATTCTCAGTTCGAACAAACCAGCTTCCGTTCAAACAGACCATTCCTTAGTTCGAACGGAACAGATATGATAAGCCTTGGCAGCCAGTTTTTTAGATTCGAAAATAGTGTTCCGGTCGAATGGAACATAAGTTAAACTTGTCATTCTTTCATCTCTGTCTCTAGTATAAACAGAGGGGCATACCCGCTCTATTAGATATACAATAGAAGCCTTAGAGGCAACCGTAATATGCAAAGAGAGAGAGAGAGAGACAGAGAGAGTTTTGTGAAGATTATTTTCGAAAAGTATTTCCGGACTCTTCGAGAGGAGTCCAGTAACTCTGTCTGTCTGAAGTTCGTGTGGATACGATAGAGTTGAGGTTCTCTGACTTGACAACTAGCGAGCGATCTTTCTTCATCCCTAGGAAGAGCAAGGAGGTTCGCGGAGTCGAGTTTCAGGAGCATGAAGGGGTCAAACTGTCTCAAAAGGGGTCCAGCTAGGTACCAAATCGAAGAGCTCGACGAGACGAATCCAACGGTACAAATCTCGCGAAAAATGACTTTCTAGAACTCCCATAAAATGCGATACAAAATCTGGTCAACCTTAGTCAAAGTCAACCTTTGACCAGGTCAAACTCCATTTCCAACCACTCAGAACGAGACACATGTCTTTTGGTCTCCCTAAATTATTCAAGCAGCTTAACGAGAATTAACTCTAGGCCAATCAGGGGCTGATACGTGGTAGATTCCATTAGAAATCAGCGGATCAGGAAGTGACACGTGGCTAATCTAGTTACCATCAGCGATTAGGCTAACACGTGGCTTGTATTCATTGGGGGACATGCTTGCAGGGCAGGTACGGAACGTACGAAACTCAGTACGAGAATCTTCTTCCAGCCAGCAGAAACACGCCACATGTCGATTCGATCTGACAAAACGTATTTTTGACTTTAACGATTTAACCCGCCTCCGTTGCTTCATTAACGCGTTCTATGCAGAAAATTGGACCATCCAGTGATACTCAACGGAGAGCTAGTTCCACGCGTCTTCTGCAGCCACTAACGATGCTCAGTACGAGGTCCCGCTTCGCCTATCCAGTGAAGACACGTGTCGAGTCTCCTCAGAAAACGTGTTGAGAGAACTTCCTTCGTTCAGTACAAGATCCCATTTCACCCATTCATAGCTTGACACATGGCTCCACTAAAGAGGAAAATGCAATCTACAGGGCTGTGAAATTATTCCTCAATTCTATTTTGAAGCGAACACCTCAATTCTCCCAATTACACAAGATTTAGCAGAAAATGGATCCTCCATTTCGGCGAAACAGAGATGCGAATTCACGCGCTTTCTGAGATGTCAGTACGAGGATCAGACTAATTCAGTATGAGGATCCTATTCTAACCAATCAGAAGGTGACATGTGACACGTCTATTTCTCTTTGCCCCAATCCGGGTGTGCCATGTGTACAGTCAGTTGAAAGTGGATGAGATAGGGGAAATTATTAAATACACCCAGAAAATTGCATCCAAGCAGAATTTGAATAGAAAAGAAAGAAAAAGAGTGCTACACATCTCCCAAATTACTACCCGAAAATAAATCCGGATCAAGCTAAATTTTTAGTGGGAACCATATTTCCGAATATTTTCTAGGTCAAATCTCTCTATAAAAATACACCCTCTCAAAAGAATCAACCACTCATCCATTAATCATCCATACATACATCCACCACAACCATTTCTACACCATCCATATTCTTCTTCTTCCACCATTAAGGACCTTAACTCAAAATCCAAATTTTGGAGAATAGAAAAAGAGGTTGAATTTTAACAAGGAGGAAGACGCTTGATCTAGCTTGAGCAAGGGTTGACGGAGAGGCGAAATCAATCAAGAAGGAGGGGCTCTTGCTTGACTCTTCACTTTGGGGTTTGATTTTATTTTCCTTAATTTTTCCTTATTTCTTCTTCTTTTGAATGAGTAGCATGTTCAAGTCTTGTGTAAATATAGTTTTTATGAACATGAGTGAGTAGATCTTTAGTAGCAATGTGATGATTTGTTTAAGTTTGTTTGAAACCTTATGTTAATTGATTTGATTTGGAGATTTATGAAAGTTGTCATGAAACGTTTATTTTGAATATTTGATTTAAATACTTGGCTAAGTTGTTTAGATTAAAATCTATAAATTGCAATTGTTTTGTGACTAATTAATTAAATATTTATTTGGCTAAGTTTGTTTAATTAATTGAAGTTTTGGTTGAATTTAGTATTTGAATCTCGAATTAGCTGATTTGTGTTTAGATCTAAATTAAATCATTAATTGGGTGTTTTTAGCTTGAAGCACTTGAACTTATTTTGAAAATCTTAAAATTGAAATATTTGATGGTTAATGATAACATGATTAATCAAATTATCATACAAGTCCCTACCTTTAATTAAATATTTGAAAAAAAATCAAAAATCAAAAATCTTACTTCTTTCTTTTAATTCCTTTTATTATTTTAAAAACAAACTCATCTTAAATCTTTAAAAACTAAAATACTAGATCTCATATTTGATTAATTAGTTGAAATTTAAGGCCACACTGTTGGGAAACCCGTAGCCATGTACGTTACATGCGCAGCGGAACCTACGGGTTCAACCCTCCCTAAGATCATCGTTAAGGGAATAAAAGTACAAGATTATACTATTAAAATTTATACCTCGGATCTTCCTGATCCGGGAGAGAGAAGCGGATGTAGGTCTGAACGAACTTCCGTCTTGCTTCCTTCTCCTTCGTGCTTCTAAAGCTTGAATCGAACGAACTCCTTGTTTCTCCTAGGGAAAAGAAACTGACCGCTCGCTAGTCTTCAAAGCAGAAGACCTCTACTCGTATCCACGTCGAACTTCGAATCGTTGGAATAACCAGACTCGGCTAGACGAGTCCGGAAATACTTTCAGGAGGCTCTCTCTCTTTCCCTCTATGTTACGGCAGCCTGGAGGCTCTGTAATGTGTGTCTAATAGAGAGGGCAGCCCCTATATTTATACTAAAGAGAGAAGCGAAGGATTGCTCAGTTACCATAACTAAAACCTTAATTCCAGCGCTTATTCCGTTCCCAACGGATCTATTCCGTTGCCAACGGAATAAGGTTTCCTAATCTGAAAAGTTTGCTGCCAAGGAATTAGCTGAGTTCTGTTGCCAATGGAACTGGTCCATTGTCAACGGAACTTCCGTTGGCAACGGAACTATTCTGTTGCCAACGGAACTGTGCTGATTTTTACACAATCATTCATATCAATCATCCAATGGTCGATTATTTCCTTCACCTATTTATACATCATATGTATAACCATTCAAGAGCATTTCCTTCCCGACTAGACGTTGTTCTATGTGTGACCGTGTAGGTTCCATTTAACGCTGGCGACGATCTTCCAAAGATCGTAAGTCATGAGTAACCTCTAGACTGGTGTCATGACTACCCATGTTAAATGAAATGATCAGCGATCATAAACCTATCTGAATAGACATTTGATTATTCCTTTTGTTCTACGATATATGTCTTGATCACAAGGCATGGAAGTACATCATCCTTGAGTTTGACCAAAGTCTCTTTCCTGATCGAGAATTAGATTGAACAAATACAAAATGATATTAACAACACATGTTAATCCATTTTGAGCATGGCCATGTATTTCCTTCAGTCCTAGTTCATCAGGTGGCTCAGAGATATCTCCCTCTTAACGAGAGGAACAAATACCATCATGGTCACTCACATTCCTTGTCATGATTCAGTGCATACCTAATGATGGCCCTAATGATCAACCCGTTACGGATGACTTAAGATCATATTAAAGTATGCAGTTCCTCATACAAAAATCCATGGTGAACTCAGGTCGTAGGAACAAGCAAACTATTCATATGAGAATCACTAATAATATATACCATGCATATTTTCATAGTGTGGTCAGTTCAGTATGTGTTATCTAACACGCACCTATATTCCAGACTTGACATCCCTATGTCTATGATCAGCAGAACATGATCATCGAATCTGCAAATATATTAGTGTGGATATGTAGCTTCGTACTTGAAGTATGTTTATCTCTATAAACATCCTACATATCACTAGAGATAGTTTAGAATGTCATTCGTTGGTTCACAGTTCTACTATCAGAATCACGTATTCTGATGACGTGAACCCGAAGTGTCATTCATGGTCGATCTAATATATGTAAATATATTAGTCACACATATACTCATTCATATATGAACTGAATAAACGTGTTTCTCATAATCTAATCTCTAGTCCAACAACTTGGCCTAGGTCATAATTCCTTCAGACTCCCTCTTGCATTAGGCCAATCCTAAGCATCCAATGCTTATTAGGCAACATGACCTTCATTTCTACTAGCGGGAATTATATGCCTATCAGATTATAGAAATTTACTTTGCAAACTTGTAATGTCTACTATTGATCTCTATCATTCGTGGAGGACTTCTGAAATAAGTATTTGTATCCTTGTTGCTCTGTTATGAGCAACTCTTTGTTCATAACATACATCGTCAGGCTTTAAAAACACTCGGAACTACTCCTAGTTCCAAGATCAACTTTTGATTCAAGCATACCTATTGTCCGCTTCTAAAGTGACAATATGATTTGGTTTCACTTACAGTACCTTATTTTGGAACTCTTTCCAAATTACTGTATTCAAAATAAATGAATTGCGATAATAATCCATGTTAGGAAAGTGTAATCTCTTATCACTACCTAGCTTCTGATAGATCGGGATATCTTAGTTCTTCATAAGAACTTAGATATTTATTCTAGTCATTAAATGACTATCGTTTGCTCTCTTATTCTCCAAGCATATTGCACAGTACATTGTATGGCTTGAAGAATCTTATTCACCCCGTTACTTAGAACTGTTTCTTGTACATTGAACCTTTCATTAAACGGATGATATGTCTTCATTATATGAACGTTATAGGCAAGAATGTTTTTTTGCATATTGAACTCCTTCAATATATTGTTGAAAGCATAGAATCCAATTCATGTGCCTTTCATTGTTCATATTAGTGCCAAATACCAAGAACTCTTTCTTGCATATTGAATATTCAATATATATGATCGAAGGTATAGAATCTAATTCTTATATCCTTTGTATTTTTCAAGTGAATGCCATAAGCAAGAACTCTTTCTTGCATATTGAACACTTCAATATATGGCTGAAGGCATAGAATCTCATTCGTATGTCTTCCATCATTCATATGATCACCGTAAGCAAGAACATTTCTTGCATATTGAATTCTTTCAATATTTTACAAATGTACTTTATCTTACAACCATAAGTCTACATAGACTTCAACTCCCAATTATTAGGATGGTGAAGGTTCTTTGTTGTAACACTAGAAGACTGTCATACTCCCACTGAATATCTTGAAACTGATGTGGTCTTATCTATTTCGATGAAGCTAAATTCTTCAATTTACTTTGTCAAATAGATTCATCCTGAAATGCTTGCTTTAATCCATTTATGGATTTGAAGCCTCTAACCTCTCTAGAATTCTTGGGATCATAAAACTCTTGCCATGTATCGAAGATACATTCACAGTAAAGTTCATGTAAAGAAATGTGAGTTTTATATCCTTGTTACATCATTCACAATCGCATTATGCTCTGGAAGTTAGAATTCATAATAGCAACAATTGAGAAAGTCTTTTACTATAGCCCATACTATAGCAACTTTCTTTGCTATTTATATATTAACCATGTACTTTATGCAGTGGTCATCAAGCCACTCCAATCAAGTTCCAAACTTGATTGTTTGTACATGGATTGCATCCCAGTTCTTATGGTCCAACCATTGACTCTTCACAGTCTGCTGGATAGAAAGTCGACTCATCCTCTATGAGCACCTTCTATGAGAGATCATATCTCTCAGCCTAATTAATGTCTACCGGGCCTGTGAGGAGGACCTTATGTTTCAAGTATAGCCTTATCAACTACTTGATAGCCTTATTAATGGTTCTTCGCTAGTATGTGGATCTCAAACCTTTCGAGATGTATTACACTCCCACTGCTTCTTTAGGAGATGAGATCTCTTTTAAAGAAGTTTGAATTATGAGTAGCAAACAATTTGAACTCGTAATGGATGTAAAATTGATATTCCACAAATATTTATAAGTTTATTGTGTTTGACATCGTCAAACCTTTTGACACGAGTCATACTTCAACATTTTAAAGATCACTTGGGACCATCCCAATCCATATCACATAAGGTGTCCTTTTGAACCTTATGATAAACAGTGTTTAGTACGTTCAAGAATATAAACCTATAAGGATATTTGGAAGATCTGTTTGACTTATCATAGATCGAATCTTATCCAATAAGGTTCATCATCTTCCTTATGAATATATCGTGATATGTTCAATATAGAGTTAGTTGTGAAACCCCTTTCACAATCTCTACGATGATCGTCAAGCTATTTGTCACCTTGATCAAATCAAAGTGCTCTTATTGTCAAGTCGATATCGAATTTCATTCTTAAATGCTTTGAACATTTCAAACATTCTGTGTTTCATTAAGTAGACATTTTACTTAAAACACTTTAAGATGAAATACTAATATTCCTATTTCTAGCTGTCTTGCTTGTTGTCTCTCGTGCATCTGTATGCATGAGTCTCAACAAACCATTCAACCTTTTGATGGTTGTCTATTTTTGTCATCTTGTTCGATAAATAAAATTTGTACGTCTCAATTGATCCTAGATCTAATGAGTCTACCATTCCACATAAGGTGGAGTTTAGAAATGCGATTCTCATTCTGTGACTTAGATGACATTGCTAGAGGTATGGAATAAATAGACTTATCATTTATCATATATTGGTCATTTTCTAAGTGAACATTTCAAATAGACAAATCTAGGAAAATCTTATTATTCCAAATAATAAATTTACAACCACTTTAACGCTAATAAAGAAATAGCATTTATTTCATTACAAGTCCACAATGGCTAGGTCAATAAAATCATAGAGCTAATGTAGCAACTCTTGCGTCATTCCCCACTCGTAGGTTGACTTCTCCTCTAGCTAATCTTCTACTTCTGAGTAATATCCTGTACATTCAAAATGTGAGAATTACAGTTGATATCCAATATCCAAGTAGAGATTTAGGAAGAGGAATACCCGAAATGGCAGCCATTGATTCTTCTTCTTGACATATCTTACATCCTCCTCTCCAGTGATAACGCATAGAACATGCAATTACTTCTTCGGATTCCTCAGGTTTAGGCAACACTTTGCCCTCACTCTTGATTCATCTCTCCCATGTGACTTGTCTTCTCGACTCCCTTTCCTTTTCAATCCTGAGGGCATCAATGACAACTTTTGCCTCTATGTCCTTCTCTGCCTGTTTAAGCATCTTATACAATTCTGTGATCGTCATTTCCATCCGACGCTTATGATATTCAGTAATGAACAAATCAAAGCTCGGAGAAAGTGATCCAAGAATCATGTCAACCACGAATTCTCTTGGAATAGGCGAACCAAGTCTCTCTAAGTAATCAATGTGGCTTCTCATCTTGAACACATGGGTATCCACAGAGGAGCCCTGAGCCATCTTGCTCTTGATTAATAACTTGGTGACCTTGTAGCGCTGAATACTAGCCTGCTTTCGGAACATTTCCTTAAGCGCCTTGATCATATCATAGGCATCCATAAAACCTATCTGTTTCCGAAGCATAGGTTTCATTTTTGCTAACATCATCCAGGCTACTTCATCAGAATCATCAATACACTTCTGATAAGTATCTTGAACGACTCTAGAAGCGGTCGAAGGCGGTGGATTTGGGATGGGTGTCTCAAGGACATACAACATTCCTTCACTCTTGAGAACAATTCTCAGAGTCCTGAACCATTCAGGGAAGTTTGTGCCATCGAGGTTATCCTTCTCAAGGATAGATCGCAAGTCCGTAAATTTCGAACTCATTCTACAAGTTTAATATGCAATGTAAAGTTTATAATTTAAAATTAGAATTATCCTAATTTTGGTTCATATATTATACTCCCACTATTTTTCTTCAAATCAAACACCTTCAGTAGTATTGATTCGGAAACATTCAATTAAATGAGGTTTTATAGTGAGTCCAGATCCGTATTTCATTGAGTATTAAGTGCGCTTTGGGACAACCCTCAATACACAACTATTTAGGTAGGAACACTTCCAATTGTATCATATACAATTCTTTCCTTTTATGGAATGAGCATCATATGTCCGGTGTATTATCCCATCTTGTGCCCTGAGCCCAAGTCCGACTTGCTTGCTCAGTCAAGTTTAACCATGTATGAGTATCGGCGAAATAGAATCCAGCACACTCAGGTTTGGCATGACCCATGCTGGACACCATTTCCCGCGTACCTTCCTTTACAAAGACAATCCGCCATATGCTCAGCTTTGGCATGACCCACATGGAAGACTGTCTAAGTACTGAGGGCTTAAGTGACATGGGGGCACTTCGTTACTTAACATTCTGAAGGATTTTGTTTTAGATTTATAAATATAAACATCACAGAAACAAGTTAATATGGTATGGGCCTATTCCTCACGAGCGATCATGAGGTTCCTAATCCTAGATCCATCTCTAGATTACAGGTGAATCTTCAACGAACCCTTCGTTGTGTGTGTGCGAAGATCCAATGCCATCTTCTGAAGATTGCGCCAAGATATTAAATAAAATACAAGCACTCACATACAAGATTACATCACAGAACAATCACAGATCTAAGATTCATACCATATTTATATAAAAATTCCATGTATAATAAAAATTAGGGTTTCTGCAAAATTCAACCCTATTCCGTTGGGAACGGAACTATTCCGTTCTCAACGGAACCGCCGCTGAAGTATCAAGAATTTCCTGCGTTATTCCATTCTCAACGGAACTATTCCGTTGGGAACGGAGACGTGCTGGAAATTCGTATTTATTTTGTTTTAGTTCCGTTTCCAAAACAGATTTTGAAAAACTATTTTTCAAAACTCTAGGAAATCATAATATCCAATATTATATTCCTAGAAACTATTTCCGTGATGTTTTGAAATAATATTTTCAAAACCCTAAAATTTATTATACTAGAATTTTACTAGATTTTAAATATAATCGACGATTATTTCCTTAACGAACGCTCTGATACCACTGTTGGAAAACCGGTAGCCATGTACATTATATGCGCAGCGGAACCTACGGGTTCAACCCTCCTTAGGATCATCGTTAAGAAAATAAAAGTACAAGATTATGCTATTAAAATTTATACCTCGGATCTTCCTGATCCGGGAGAGAGAAGCGGATGTAGGTCTCAACGAACTTCTGTCTTGCTTCCTTCTCCTTCGTGCTCCTAAAGCTTGAAACGAACCGCTTGCTAGTCTTCAAAGCAGAAGACCTCTTCTCGTATCCACATCGAACTTCGAATCGTCGGAATAACCGGACTCGGCTAGACGAGTCCGGAAATACTTTCATGAGGCTCTCTCTCTTTCTCTCTATGTTACGGCAGCCTGGAGGCTCTGTAATGTGTGTCTTATAGAGGGGGCAGCCCCTATATTTATACTAAAGAGAGAGACGAAGGATTGCTCAGTTACCATAAATAAAACCCTAATTCCAACGCTTATTCCGTTGCCAACGGAATAGGGTTTCCTAATCTGAAAACTTTGCTGCCAAGGAATTGGCTGAGTTATGTTGCTAACGGAACTGTTCCATTGCCGACGGAACTTCCGTTGGCAACGTAACTATTCTATTGCCAACGAAACTGTACTGATTTTTGCACAATCATTCATATCAATCATCCAATGATCGATTATTTCCTTCACCTATTTTTACATCATATGTATAACCATTTAAGAGCATTTCCTTCCTGACTAGACGTTGTTCTATGTGTGACCGTGTAGGTTCCATTTAACGCTGGCAACGATCTTCCAAAGATCGTAAGTCATGTCTAATCTTTAGACTGGTGTCGTGACTACCCATGTTAAATGAAATGATCAGCGATCATAAACCTATCTGAATAGACATTTGATTATTCCTTTTGTTCTACAATATATATCTTGATCACAAGGCATGAAAGTATGTCATCCTTGAGTTTGACCAAAGTCTCTTTCCTGATCGAGAATTAGACTGAACAAATACAAAATCATATTAACAACACATGTTAATCCATTTTGAGCATGGCCATGCATTTCCTTCAGTCCTAGTTCATTAGGGGACCTAGAGATATCTCCCTCTTAACGAGAGGAACAAATCTCATCTTGGTCACTCACATTCCTCATCATAATTCAGTGCATACCTAATGATGATCCTAATGATCATCCCGTTACGGATGACGTAAGATCATATTATATTATGCAGTTCCTCATACAGAAATCCGTGGTGACCTCAGGTCGTAGGAACAAGCACATTATTCATATGAGAATCACTAATGACATATACCATACATATTATCATAGTGTGGTCAGTCCAGTACGTGTTCTCTAACATGCACCTATATTCCAGACTTGACATCCCTATGTCCATGATCAGCAGAACATGATCATCGAATCTGCGAATATACTAGTGTGGATATGTAGCTTCGTACTTGAAGTATGTTTATCTCTATAAACATCCTACATATCACTTGGGACGGTTTAGAATGTCATTCGTTGGTTCACAGTTCTACTATCAGAATCACGTATTCTGATGACGTGAACCCCAAGTATCATTCATGGTCGATCTAATATATGTAAATATATTAGTCACCCATACACTCATTCATATATGAACTGAATAAACATGTTTCTCATAATCTAATCTCCAGTCCAACAATTTGGCCTAGGGCATAATTCCTTCACACACCTCCTAGTGGATCGACACCCTAAACTCACGCAATACTTATACATTAAATTGAATTAGGGGACTTAAAAATATCTTTGTTAAGTTTGAATTAAAAACGACAAATTCACATTCTTACAGAGAGACCCTAACAAATCCTAGAGTTGTAGATAAATTAATCAGGGCAATACCACAAACTTGGGAGACACTTCGAGTTTCGTTGGAGACATGGAGACGATGATGGCGACGTAAGAGATCAGACCAGAAGACCTAATCAACTACTTCTGGAACTATGAAACCTGCCTCAAGCAAAATGACTCTCAATTGACAACCGTAGCCCTGCTAGCCATGGACACACACAATGATGAGATTGTGTCTCTTGTAAAACGATTTGGTAATTTACGAGCATGTGAGAAACGGTTCAATGACAACCGTCGACACAACAACAAGTAGACGTGTTACTTCGAGTGCAACAAGACAGGACACATAATTGACAATTGCTTCATGCTTCATCCTAAGCTTGCACCTTGGAACTGAAAGAAGAGGAGCAACGAGAAGGGCGATCCGATGATAGACGCAAGAAAAAAAGCAAGAAAAGACGTGATGACAACGCAAAGGACAAGAAGAAGTCGAAGAGACACTCAAGCGATTCCTTCAACTCCTCTGAATTAGAATCCGACTCTGACACAGAAATGGAGAACGTTACTCTCGTGGCATATGACTCATTGGATGACATATGCGAGCGAGCCTTTCAGCAGACGCTTCGAAAGCAAGGACGAGTCGCTCCACCACCTCCTACCGAGATTTCCTCATTTGATATATCATTTTCAGGTTCTTTCCATGACATGAACTACAAGGTATTTCTAGACCCTAATCTTGATTTCAATTTACAAATGGCACATGTTCCAAGTTCAAACAAGACTGCAACTGGTTCTGTCACCCTGTCCGTTCTAACGGAAATATGGTCCGCGAACGGACCTGCATATTTTCTAGCTGTTTGGAAAATATCTCAATTATCTTATTTTCATCTTTGCAGTCCGGACGGCAGTTTCCTTGTTTGACAGGCTGCTCTTTTCTCTTTATATTGTGCAACCCCAATCCGATTTGAATCACGAGTTTTTCTAATCAAAATTCAGAAATTCTCTTTCTAGTGTTGAATTAATTTGCTCAATAATCTTAAAGGAGATTAGAGGAAATAAGTGAGTGATTGTTCATTAGTTTGATTGAAAGAAATCGACTTGTTTAGTCTCAACGAATCGCTAAGAGTTTGTAAAGTGGTCGTTAAGTATGATAGTTGGTGGTAGAAAATCACAGAAAATATGTGGACAAGAATAATCACTCTGTAAAACTCAAGAATTTGAATTTTGTAAATGATAATGTATTTACACAGTTCAATCAACTTATTCTTTATATAAAATTCAATAATAACTTCATTTATCATTTTTCTGGGACAGGATAGAACTGATTCAGTTGGGAATTTATGAATTTGATGATTATGAACACAGAAAGATGAAAATGTTGCATATTTTTTGTAGCTAGAGAAAATAGTGTGTGTTAATTTTTATGTTTAAAATAATACATATCTCAACTATGCTAAATGGAAAATAATACGTATAACTCAGTTATGCTAAATGGTGGTTATATATTCATTAGTATATATAATTACTGGATAACGAAAAATTATGATCACTCTTCAAAAAAAAGTTAAAAAGTATAATCAAGTTTGCACGTTCCATTTGCATCAACCCAAACAGTGAAATTACAACTACTGTAATTTAGGGTGTGTTTGGATTGTGGGAATATGGGTGGGTATGTGATTCCCATGGGAATGTGGCCTCAAAAACTTTCCACTCTCATGTTTGGTTCAACGTTGTTTTCCTACGTGACGGGAAAGTTTTTTTCCCATGATTTGACATATTCCCATGAAGCATGGAAATGTGATTCTCACCAAAATACATGGGAAAGTTACTTTCCCATGCTTATTACATAATTACCCTTCTTAACTAATTATATTTAACGATAATAATAATAATAAATATTATTATTTTATTAAATTTTTAATTATATTTAACTAAATGAAAAATATAAATAATATATATTTAATTAAGAAAAAAATTGTAATGAATAAATTTATAATGATATATAGTTATATTATTTATGAGAGCGAAAATTATATTAATTAAAAAATAATATAAAATTTATAATTATAACATAATTTTGATATTTAATAATATTCAATTAGAAATTAAATAATATAAAACTGAAAAGACCTATATATAGTTTATAAAAAGATTAATACATATTAAAAAGTAATTATTTGAAATATTTTTATTTTTTATTTATTAAATATATTTAGATAAATTTAGTTATATTTAAAAAGTAATTATTATATTTAATTAAGTATCCAATATATAAATAATAAAATAAAATAAAATAAGTTTAATTATTTTATTAAATTATAATTTTCTCATTAAAATATTAACTTTTTAAAAAATAATTTCAATTATTATCATTAAAAATAAATTCTCTCATTAATATAGTAAATAATATAGGTAATTATATATGATTGATTTTATATATTTAATTAACAATGGTATAATATTAATTAATAAATTAAAAAAAGTTTATATTTCTAGAAATCTAAATATGCAATCCAAAAATAATATTCTCATGATATGATATGATAATCTCATTTCCATCAATTACTTGCTAAGCAATCATATTCTTATGGTAATATAATATCACCGCAATCCAAACGCACCTTACGTGTGAAACTGCAACTGCAGAATTTTCACTCGGAATCTTGAGTTGCTTAGTTCCAAAACCAACAACAATCCCAGCAGCCCCTTCATGAAAAATAATTGAATGCACTCGTTTCACGTAAACAGATCGCAAACAAAAAATCGGTCCATAAACCCCTCAATCTCTCTCCTCGTCTCAACCTCCTCTCTAGCCACTTCACCTTCAAACCTCTCTCTCTTTCCCTGCCTGCCTCTCTCGTGCGTCGCCGTCTCTCTCTCTCTCTCTCGTGCTTGTGATCTCTCGCCAATGCGTCCCTCTGATCTGTTAACGGGTGCGAATCTGTCTATTCTCATTCCACTGCTTTACTTTTAATCCAATGTTAGTTGATAAATTTTTGTAATCACAATCTTCAATTACTGCAGTATCAATTAGATAAGAAATCATTTACAATTATTTCTTGTTGTTTTCTGCTATTTAATTGTACAACTGTGCACAAACTTTTCTAATTTGGGTTAAATTGAATTTTTACCGAGTCTCATACGATAGTTTAAGTCAACTAAAAAAAATAATTTAAGGATTAAAATGAGGTTGAACTGGCACTAAATTGAGTAAATCTAAGTCTTAATTAGTTTATAATACAATCCTATAGCGGTCAAAATCCGAATCATTTCTTCTTTCAAATAAACCCTAAAAATATATATTGGCAGTATCTCTTGTCTTTAGTGCTCTGGAATTTCATACATATTTATTTATTTTTGTTGCTTTTCTTGGTTATTTGAGGTTAGATTGGAAGGTAATTAATATCTGTAAATACAATTTGTACTTTCTGAAATTTTAGTATAATCTTTTTCGTTAATTCTTGCATCTGAAATTAGTTTGTCATGAACTTCTAATTTTTTTTAGGTGTTTGAGTGATAAGTGCAATTCTTCAGATTTCAAGAATCAAGATGAACATGTCGTTCGCCAGTATCTCCCTCAAGTAACCACCGGTACGGAACTCTTGAATCATTTAATCTGCAAGAAACCATGTATTAAGCCTAAGTCACAAGAAAAATTCTATTTCATTGAAACGACGAGAGTACAAATATTCACTGATAAATGGGCCCCCCATATTAGGAGCTTTTGGTTTTACTTTTTCCGGTAACACTTTATTTTTCAATTGGTCATCATAACACATTAAATTTATCTTGCCAAATTATTTAAAACTGATAACAAGAACTAATCATATGCAGTGACAAACATAAGAACATACGCAATATAATTACATCCAGGCAATGCTTACATGTAACTCAACTAAAAAATATACATGCAATCATGCATCAAACTATAAAAAATATTAATTACTACATTTCCTCCGAGTTTTCCTAAAGTTATTATTATTGTTTTGGGTAATTAATTTTCTTAATTTTTTTTTCCTAATTTAAGGTTTGCATTACCACTACAAAGCCCAGAATTTGCATTGGAACCTGAGATGGCATCTCTAGAAAATGAATCAGTAGGATGCAACTCGGTTTCTGATCAAGTACAGATCCCCAAAATTGTATTGAAACCTGAGACTTTCTCACTGGAAAATGAATCAACAAAATGCGAGATGCTGTCGCCTCCACCACTACCATTCACAGACCCATTACATGTGAAATCGGTTGCTCATGAAGTACAAAGCCCCAAATTTGTATTGGAGCCTGATATGGATTTACTAGAAAATGAATCAACTGGCCCCAGACTTGGATTGGAACCTGATATGGCCTTACTAGAAAACGAATCAACTGGATGTGACTCGTCGGAGTCCGCAAAACTAGACTCACCTCCACGACCAACTCCACCACTACCATCACAAACGGAATACCAGAAAAAAGCCCTGTTGCATCCAAATTGGGCTGAACATGAAGTACAAAACCCCAAATTTGTAACGAAACCTGAGAATTCCTCACTAGAAAATGAATCAACTCAAAACCCGAAATTTGTAATGAAACCTGAGAATTCGTCACTAGAAAATGAACCAACTGGAAGTGAGACGCCGGAGCCCGCCGAACTAGACTGGCCGCCACCGCTGCCGCCACCTCCA
Organism: Juncus effusus; assembly: GCA_027726005.1. Lineage (NCBI taxonomy): Eukaryota > Viridiplantae > Streptophyta > Magnoliopsida > Poales > Juncaceae > Juncus > Juncus effusus. The sequence continues at coordinate 5,413,624 of CM050899.1, forward strand.
CCGCTACCACCACAAACCGAATGTCAAATCACAGATCGACTGCATCCAGAATTGGCCGCAAACAAAGTACATAGTCCTGAATTTGTATTCGAACCTGAAAAAACCTCAGTAGAAAATGAATCCACTGACGAATTGGCCGCAAACAAATTACAAAGTCCTGAATTTGTATTGGAACCTGAAAAAACCTCAGTAGAAAATGAATCCACTGACTCTCCGCCTCCACCACAAACCGTACACCAGATCACAGACACGTTTCATCCGGAATTCGCCGCAAATGAAGTACAAAGCCCCAAATGTGCTTTGGAAACTGAGATGTTACATCCAGAATTGGCCGCAAGTAAAGTACAAAGCCCCGAATTGGTATTGGAAACTGACATGTCGCATCCAGAATTTGTCGCAAGTGAAGTAGAATGCCCCGAATTTGTATTGGAAACTGACATGTCGCATCCAGAATTTGCCTCAAGTGAAGTAGAAAGCCCCGAATTTGTATTGGAAACTGACGTGTCGCATCCAGAATTCGCCCCAAGTGAAGTACAGAGCCCCGAATTTGTATTGGAAACTGACAAATTGGCCGCAAGTGAAGTACAAAGCCCTGAATTTGTTTTAGAACCTGAGACGGAGTCCTTAGAAAACGAATCAACGCAGCACGAGGCGTCGGAGTCCCTGGAAATAGACTTTTCATTACCGCCGCCGCCGCCGCCGCAATTTAACTTTGAGGATGATGATCAAACAGAGCTGAACGGAAATGGGGATTCAATGCAGTCAGAGATGGACTCGCCTGAGAGCGAAAATACAGATGAACCACCGCTGAAAAGGTGCAGGGAAGAAGAGGAGGAGGAGTTTAGTCAGCAGTCGCCTTGCTACTCGTATTCCGATGGAAATTCGATGGAGATGAGTGACGATGAGACGGGCGCTGGAAATGGAACGTCAGATGCAGGTTTGTGTGATTTTCTCTCACTTTTTGTTGATTTTCATTTTGTTGATTTTCTTTGTTCAGTCTGTGCATGATGTCTGTGTGAATCACAAGTTATTGTTGCTGAATCTGTAGTTAAACAGAACAACTTCTCTTGAAGTGAACATAGAGACATGAAAGTACAGGAACCTCCTGATAATATGTTAATTATGTCATTTTGAGACCAATTAATAGTATCTCAAGGCTTGGCATATATGGTAGAGTCAATAAAAGTAAAGAATGTTAATTGAAGAATGCATTTAGACGCTTGACTGAATGAGTAGCAGTATCTTGTAATGAGCTAGATACACCATACAAGATCTACAGTATCTTTAGGCCCTAATTTGCCTCAATTAAATGCAGCAACATAAATTTGAGATATGCATCAATTATTTAGCTGTGTAATTTATACTAAATCAACAAATTTCCTAAATGTAGAATTGGGTCAAATGGTGTGTGGCCATTGCCAGGAGCTTCTTTCCTATCCGCGCGGGTTCTCTCATGTGAAGTGTTCATGTTGCCAAACCGTCAATCTTGTGTTAGAATGTAATTGTTTTTTTATATCTATATTATTCTTTCTTCTGTTAGGTTTTCCTCTCCTTTTTAATCTTTTCTTATTTTTCTTATTTCAAGCTTGCCAAGTGGGAACTGTGTACTGTACGCAATGTTCAGAGCATCTGATGTATCCCTTCGGAGCCCCTTCTGTTCGATGCGCTACCTGTCTTTATGTGACTGAAATTGGAGTAAGTATTATTTTGTAACCAAAACTATCTTATTTGACTGACAAGAATTTTTGTTCACTGGTAGAATATGCTGAGTTGTTTTCCTATGGAATAAGAAAAAATGCATTCCCTACACCTTAAGAAAAAAAAAAATGCTCCGCCTATGTTCAGTTTGCAAAAATATTAATTTAGTTGAAAATAAATTCAAGTAGGGTATTGTAGGTATTCAACTTGTTGGTTTGTTTAATTTTGGAATGAGAATTAAGGTTGGGTTCAAGTGAAAACAGAAAAAATAGGATGGTTGATTCTGTCGCAACTGTTTGGTTCATGTTATAATCAGAGTGGGTATCAGAAATCTTTCTTTTTGACTTTTTCATCTTTTGGTGCTAAAGTTGAATTTGTCCTTTCTATAATTAAGTATCAAGTTTGGTGGCTTCCATTCGGACAAAAAAATTGCAACTTAGAACTTTGGTGTGTTTAGTGCAGTTTAATAATACCAGTTTCAGATCAATGGTACATGATGAATACTTAACAAATTCAAACTCAAAGTTCAAGTCGAATAATTTAATATGTAGAATCGGATTATAGAGTGAGGTTTTGCTTTTTGGTACTTTAAACATTAGCCCTTAGACGTTGCTTTGGGATCCGTGATATACATGATCCAGTTCCAATTTTAACAAATCTAAATTTCAAGATCTATGCACATCATGAAAAACACAAATCTCAAAGTGAATCTAATGGCTTAAAAGTCCTAAGCACCAAAAGACAAATTAAGTATTTGGCCTCAATCTTGCATTATGTTCATTTAGAATTTGAACTCCTAATTCTATAATTACTCTCACTGATGAATTTTCTTGTGCAGACACACAATCTTGCGCCTCCGCTTTCTGTTCAGCTGGGAGAAAATTTTCCTACTACAGATACTTGGGAATTTGATTCCCCTAATGGAGACCAATAATTCTCTCTCATTAAATCTATGAAACTTAGTTGATAGATGGGTAGTAAGCTACCAAATTTCTAAGATGACTATTAACTGGAGATAGCTATAAAGAATTCAATGTTTTGTTTGGAATGAACATAGTAGTAACCTCTGCACATTTGCTTAGTACTCCTGCTTAGGCGTTTTTATAATTTGGCCTCTGCTGAAAAACAAATGTATTATTGTCATTTGTATTGAGATTGGTGGTAGTTCAAGTTTGTTTTTATGTGAATAGTTTACTTAGTAAATGGTTTGAGACATCATACCGTTTGGATTTAATTGGTTGCTAAGGTGGTGGCAAATAATGGTGACAAATCAAACTGATTAGTTGCTAGTCGGTTAGCCACTGTGATGTGCATTTAATTATGACAGTTAGCTAGCTAGCTTATTAGCATACATTTTATATGTTAAATTTTTGCATCAATAATATTTAACTAGTGTCTACTGATATTTGGAGAATTAAATTAAAAAAGATAATTTGATATCCGATTGAAACTGGTACCATAGTTATTTCTTGTAAGTGAGAATCTTTTGTGAATCAAGGGTTGTAGATACTAGAGAGTTGAGATTATTTCTAATCTGTTATTATTCCATTGTACAAATCACATTCATTCTTTTTAATGTATTTATTATTTTTTGTGTCTTACTGTGTAATAATAAGCATGTTTTAAGTTTTATTTTATTTTATTCATGACGCAGCTGTTCCAATTTCTCTTATAAATTTCTTGTGAAAAACGATGAAGAAAATATTAGATGGTTTTTAATTTTTTAACTGGGACGATATAACAATAGACTATAATTTTAAAATTTCTGTTGTGTGCTTCCATCAACGGCCATCTAATTTCTATGTTTCTTGTTTTCACATCTCTAGATATATTCTGATTGGCTGTAAATTGTTATACATGGATAATGTCAAATCTTAATTGATATTGTAGGTCATCTCAAAGAGTTATCTCATGGATTGCAATATGGTTCAACAAGTGCAATGCATGATCAGGGCCAATGGTAGGAGCGCGCCCTCACTCGCATATGGTTCAAATTTAAAGTTTAGTTTTGTTTGATGAACTTGTTTTGTTCACTCAGTTTTTTGATCTTTCAAACTCACTCGCATTTGTGGATCAGCAATACACAAACTCATGCTATTTTTTGTTCATAATTAAGCATTAGCATTACAACATAGAAGTACCAAGTTATACTAACTACGCATGCATTATAATAGCAAGAGTAGTACTTGTTCCACGACAGTTAATTAACATTTTATATTTCTTCATTTAGTTAAGTGTCATAGGTCCTAATTATCGCTTTTATATCGTTGCGAAAAGGAAATAAAAGGAATCACTAAAATAAGGAAAATAAACAAGAAAAATAAGAATTCTTTACTTTTAGCTACATTTAGTACATACTAGGCCATTGTTAAAGTACTAATTTTGAACCCTTAAGAATTGAACAAAACCATAATTAGTTTATCACGAAATTATTACTTTCATCAAGGATCTCTTGTAGCATATACAGCTCAGCGTGCCCTTGGCTGCTCGAACCCGTCTGACCATCAACTCCCATTTCTCCACATCCTTTTTGCTCACATTCTTCAGCTTCTCTTTCAAATGCCTAAAATCACAAAAACGAAATAAAAAAGTTAAACTAAAACCTCAAAAATAAAACCAACCTCAACCCGAACAAAAACAATAAAATAAATGATCCAAACCTGCAAAGAGGGACCTTGCACAAACTCTCCGTCTCGACACAAGCAAAGGCATGAAGCTCAAGAAGCTGCCACATGCGCAAGCAATCCACACATCCGCCAGGTGTCAAACGTTTACTGCAGCCCGAAAAGTGGCGGATCAGCAACTCCACTCCTTTACAAGCCAGGTACTTACAATTTGAACTCCCCCTTTGACTTTGACTTTGACCTTGACTTTGACTTCTTTGGGTTTGACTTTGACCTGTGGGTCCGATTGACCTGCATCCGTCGCGGCTTATGTGGACGAGGGCCTCGAGTGCTTCAAGGATTTTTGTGTAGGCGTCCGTTTCTTCTCTCTTTTTTGACCTCTCCACTTTCTTCTGCAGTTCATGTGTATAGTTAGATTTTTTCGATTAACGTTTTTAAAATAAGAGGGACTTTTTTGCAATTTCTAATAAGGCAGAGGCTTTTTTGCAAATTTCCACAAAAAATGTCGTAAGTAACATTTATCAGAATCATAAGTAACAGCTAACAAAACTGATTTATTTACAAAAGACCAACAAAATATCTGGTTTTGATTGTAATTACAGTAAAATACAGTGTGTGATCTACAAAAAACCCGAAAGAAAAAAAAATAAAAACTCACGGTATCTGATTCAACAAGAGCTTCTAGAAGCTCCTGCTCTAATTCCGGATTGGCTTGCTTCATGACTTTCCATCCTTCCGAAACCGAAATCGTTTTGAAATGTTTCAGAATAAAACGAGTGCAAATGAGAGAGAGTCTCGGAGCATTAAATGCCCTCGATAATTGAAGCAAATCCACCACATTTTCATTGTTTATGTATTTTGTTTCTATTTGATCTGTGCATAGTTTTTTGAGAGAAGGGATGTTGTATGTGTGGGACAGAGCAAGCAGGTTAAACGCGTACTTTTTCATTTCTTCTTCTTCATAGCTGGAAAGAAGAAATTAATGGAACATATTAAATCTTTTCTTGCATGTAGTTTTTAAGATAGAAATGCATATCAACATGTAAAAGGTATATGAATAAATTTCATGCTGAAAATTATATAATAAATATGGTTAAAAAAACAAATTATATGATATAAAATTTTAAAATTATTACATAAAAAGAAAGGAAAAGTTATACCGTTCACAATAAAGATATCTGAGAAATGCATAAGCAGCTTCATAAGGCACACCGCTTATTTTTATATATTTTATATTTTCATTACTTTCTGCTTGTCCTATCATATTATTTAGCACTGGAGAGCTCATTCCCTGTTCAACCCAATTAAAAAAAATATATTATTAAATTAAGAATATATATAGATTTATTTTCCTTTATTTTGTCCTAAATATAAAATATTAAAAAAAGTCGAAAGAATGGGAAAGAAGCATACAAGAATGCATGAATGTGCAAAAATGACACGATCATCTTGAGTAAAAACCTTTACATCAAATCTAAATCCACAATTCAAAAGATTATCCAGAAAGTCCGCGCCTTTTTCGCTAGAACACCCTGAAACTTTAGAAAATTTCTTTTCTCTGAAGTAATTTTTGCTAGGTAAAGGAGGCGGTTTGGGAATTATGGAATTTGCATTTGGGATTTGATTTTCTGAGTTAATAATGAAATTATCATCCATTGACGAACTGCTTCCAGAAAGATCCATTATTAGTTACTTCTTTCTTTTGTCCTGCAATTTATAAAAAGGGAATGTAGTCTTTAAACAAACTTTCATAAATCAAAGCTATTTATACTGCTGATTATGCATGCCATCAATTAAAGAATCCAAAACAAACACAAATCATTCCAGAAAATGAGAATCAACAAAACTTTCATGCATCTACAAAATTGTTTATTATTTCAGCTTAATCTTCGATAACATTTACAAAATTGAATTTGCATAAAAATGGCGCAAGTTACAAATTACAATCAAAGAATACACGATCAAAATACGATACAAACAAGAATAATAACAACCCAATTTTATTTATAAAATTCGAAGTATATACCAGAGACGAGATTACCTCTTATAGCTGGCGCGTAGAGACGAAAGAGAGGAAAAGAAAGAGTTAAGCGAGAGAGCATATACAGTGAAACAGACTGAAGATACGCGACGTGTCCGTCTGAATACGAGTCTTCTTTTTCACAATTCTCCTTCACAAGTCCACAATTTGCATTTACACCCTGTACATTTTATTTCTAGTATTCTATTCTTCCTCCCTCCCCAAAAGTAAAACTTAATATGCTTGGGTTGGTGTTTTACTTTTATTTACACTAGAAACGCAGTTGGATGGTTTAATGTTTCATTTTTTATGTTGGAAAGGATTAATTTCTACAATTTTCAACCAAGAAAATGAAATGTTATAGCTTTTGTTAGGCGTGTATATCGAAATATATACTTTTACAGGGGTGCATCTGTAAACATAGTTCTGACACTTGAACAAATTATGTGCTGACACGTGGAGGATAACCCCACTCTCAACGGCAAAGGACGGTTTGGAATTTGGAAAGACTCAAACATTCTTTGCACTTGGTTCATCATTTATCATGCACCCAATATTCTGGAACCGGTTTAGTATACAAGACTTTTTATAAACAAAATTACTATCATATATTTCTACTTTATATGATATCTGACATCAATATACCCTAATTTTAACTTGGAAATATCATTTTAGATTTTTAAAACCCACTTGTGAACAACAATTTGTGTTGGAAGAACAATAAAATATGTAAATCTTTTTTAGTATAAAAAATATAAAAATCTTTTTAAGTTTTCCTCAGTCCCTATTAGAAATATAATAAAACTCATTTCTTATATATTGCAAAAAGTTAGTTTTTCTTTTCTAATCTCACAAGAACTAAAACTAATAAATTCTTTTTGACCCGAATCTTTTAAGAGCTGATGCATTAAATAATGAACGGGTTCTAACTTTAACAGTTGGTATCCTAGTGTATCTGTAAGAAAAAGTATCCACACAATTTGTCAAAAAAGATAAAAAATACTATATTACATTTCTATTGCATGGTCCAAAATTTTTAAAAAATTGTTTTCTTTTTTCTTGCTTTGGATCTTTAAAGAAAAAATAAGTTACTGTTCTTGGATCCATCAAAGATACAATACACCAGTTCTGGATTTTGATGTGAAGCTTTCAGTGTTGCAGTTGTATGACTAGTCTTTTAAAATTTAAAACTACCCATATTACTGCAAGAAAAAATCTTGAGAAGATTAGATGGTGAAAATTTATCATATATAAAATAAGGGAGCGACTATTATTTATTAACCTCCCGGAACTTGTGGCTTCTAGCTCCCAACCAACAAGAGCACGCCACGTGTTGCAGAGATTGAGAGTCATTTAGAAATCATGGAGGCTTCCAATTAAAAGATTTTCGGAACTCACATATTTGCTAAAAGTATTATGAGCTCCCAAAATAGTTCCCATGAAATTAAACATATAATTGTTTTTTTAGTAATTCCCTATGGCTCACAGTAAATTTCTCATGTAAGGTATATTGTTGGGAATATAGAAATATAATGTTTAAAATGTAAAATAAGAAAACTAAATCACAAATAAAAAGAAAATAGAATAAATAATACAAGAAAAGAAGAAAATGAAACATAAAAAGGAAATAATACTAAAATTGGAAATATATAGGAAAAAAACAGAAAAATATCAATTAAACACAGAAAAAAATATAAAATAAATGAAGAATATAAAAAAATAAAATATAGAAATTAATAAAAACAGAAAAAAAATACTAATTAGAATAACGTATTAAAATTTGTACCTTTTATTTCTTTGAAATCAATCATGAAAATCATCTCTTCTATACTCAACTTCAACTCAACACCAAAATTATTTCCATCTATATTCAACTTTAACTTAACATCAAAAAGAAGAAAACTCATTTTAGATTTTGCTTAAAAATGTGTTAATGTCACAAAATAGACAAATTGAGCAAAAGATTTGGAAAAAAAGAGAATACAAGACCTTGAGAGGAATGTTGAGCTCATGAACGAGCTCCAACATCAATATGAGTGGAGATTTTGCCGATTTAATTAGTTATTCGCAATAGTTATGGTTAGTCACAGCCTAATTAACGAAGAGGTTACCAGTGAGATCGCCGGAGAAATAGCCGGGGACGTCGCCGGTGAGTGGTTAGCAGCTAGGGTTTTAATTTTCTTGAAATGACTTTAGAAGAGAGAGAGAGAGAGAGAGAGAGAGAGAGAGAGAGAGAGAAATGCCATATAAATGGGGGTTTCAATTTGAAATTTTTTGAAAAAAAATAGGCGGGATTTCGCTCAATTACTGGTGGTAATTGACCAATAGTGTGTATAGTATATAGCTGCTTTAATTTGAAATTCGAAAAAATGGGCGAGATTTAGTTGAATTTTTTCAAAAAAAATTTCATATTTGACATCCACTACAGGAAATTTATTTACAACCTGAAAATATGCACTGTTGATTTGACGCCACTAGTAGCATTGACATATTTTTCAAAAACTGACAAAACCAATAAAAGAACTGAATCTGATTTTTATATGATTACTAGTGGTAATCAGTAGATAGCTGACGCCATATGATGTCACGGTCACAACTTTGGGGCATCCTATGGGCTAAATAGAAGGACTCATTTACAAATTGACTATTGATCTTTACTCTATATAGCCACAACAGATAAAAAAGAAAGATATAAGATCTAATTGAAAGGGGAAAAAAGAGATTTATATCCACATCACACACACATAATCACTTTCCTCCAAAGCTCAATTGACTAAAATACAAACCGTTGCTCTAGTATAATTTTCTTTACAAGGCATGTCCTCATAATTTAGTTCATGTCATATGAAATAGATTCATGTATATGATTAATTAACTTATGAACACATTATCTTGAGCATTGACCTCATGTTCTTCGAGCTTTAATTATTGTCTTCAACTAGAATTTTCTCTTCTGTAATTAACAAAATTGCACTTAATCTTGTCTGTATGCAAACTATTATATGCAATTTAATTAATTAATATCATTGTGCCTAGGGTGTAAAAACCTACCACATTTCATAAAAAAGTTGCAATTAATTATGAAGTTATAATTGTACAAAAATACTCTTTATAGTTATACAGTTACACAATTAAGAAATTTAAAATATAAGCTCAATAGTTTTGGAGTCTAGTATATATAATAAAATAAAAATAGCAAAATTAAGCCCTCAAAAATCAAAATACCTGGTTAGGTATTTCTGTCTCCCTTAAAAGTTGATGGAAGCATATGTGGAAAAACTTTGAGGAAAAATGGAAGCAAAAGTTTCATAAAAGGAACTACTGCAAAAAAAGAGAACGGTATGAGCTTTAGTAGATCAGACCCTGTACGAAAAATAAGTCTTTTTTCTCTTCTAGAAAGTTCTTTTCTTATAGCGAATTTTTTCAGTACTTTGAAGGATATTTTCGTATCGGCCCAAAGTAACTTGGTACCATGCCAATAATGCCTCACAGAAGAAAGAAATTTATTCTTCGACTTGCACAGTTTAAAGACACATTTTGACCTAATTTATAAATAATTGAGTAATTAAGATTAAGAATTTATTTAACATTAAAAAAATCAAGGACTGATCAAGAGCCTGATGAACGTGTAAATATAATACATGGAATGTCGTAAAGAAATACCTATTTTTTGTAGGATCAATCTGGAATTTTCCACTGTGAAATTTCTTTCTAGTAGTATTTTGCATTGTTCTGTCCTTCAAATCAAATGAATGCATGAGATAATCCTCTAAAACCAAATGGCTGAAAATTGCCAAATTTCAAGTAATTTAAATGTTTATTTGAATTATGATCCACTGTTTCTTTTGAAAATATGGTTGAATTGATAGAGTATTCCTTTTCTGTGTAAAGGGGACACTTCGTATATCTATGGAAAGAGAAGCTGAAATAAGAAATTCTTTGATGAAGGTAAAGTTGTCTATTTCCTTGGATTAATGCTCTTGAAGTTGAACCCATTTCTTTTCTTTTATCTGAGATTCTGAATCTGTCTACAAATTTCAAGAGTTTTGTTATGGCCATGAAAGACATTCAAAAAATAACTTGTGCCAAAATCAAGATAAATTTGGAGAGTATATCTAGTGAAATAAGCACATATACAACTAACTCCTAAATATCCCTTTGATCCAAATTCCATAATAATAATAATAAATGGTGTTTGATCACAATTGCCACAAAATTTATTTTCTGTCTACACCCAAGAATTATATAAGGTGTGTTATGAATAAACAATGATACCTTGAAGAATTGAGCGTTCACCGTATATAAAGCTTGCACAGAAGAGGATTATGAATCGGTTAGAGAAGGAAGAACAATGAAGCGGCAAGAACCAAGGGTTTTCAAGGGCTTTTAGCGGTGAAAAATCCAGAGTTTGGGGAAATTTCATGTTTAACCCCCGCCAAATATCAAAATGTCACATACATTACTATAAATATTCCTACAAAAATATAAGAAACAGTATATATCTTGTTTAAACTGGATCATGAGCGGCCCAATAGTTTTGAGTAAAAAATGGACTCTTTTGTTTCTTTTCTTAACTTTATTCATCAAGAAAAATATTATAATTTTGTTCTTATTTTTTTTATGAAAACAACTAAAGTTTCATATTTAATTTTTTATGAATAAATATAATTATCTTTAACTCTTTTGATTCTTCATATTTATTTTTTTATGAATAAATATAATAATCTTTAACTCTTTTGATTCTTCATATTTAATTTTTATTAGTAAGTCATATTTTAGTAAGAAAATTGTTAAATATTTTGGAGTTAAAAAAACTATTTACATTATCTAGAATAGTAAAAATTTTAAATTCTGAGATCCCAAATGTCCACTAGGCCTCTGAAATGACAAGACTTTTTTTTTAAAGCTGCAGGAGGCGAAATTTCTTACTAAGATTTTCATTAAAATTTAAAAAAGGAAAAAGAGTACAATGGATAGTTTTTATAAATAGAAAGAAATATGAAAAAAAAACAAAAGAAACAGAATTATTCAAGCATGCTTCTACTCAGTAAATGCTTGTTCCGACTACATACTACATCTAACAGAATTCTAGCCATTGTTGCGCTTGTTGCACTATAGGCCTCCGAAATCACAGGACTGACTCCAGTGAAAAATCAACATGACGTCTTTCTGATGATATATTATTGACTGATTATGTAGGCCACTATCTCATTATCAATATAAAATGTAAGGACAATAAAATGAAAATAGAAAAATTAAATATTTGCTAAATTTAAATAGAAGTACATTGCAAAATAAAGAAATAAAATAATAAATTTTACGTTATTCATTTATACAAAACAATTCTAAAAAATAGAATTATCAATAAGAAACAAATAATGAAAAACTTACGTCTCGTTTGGTTTTCTATATTTTTATTCTTTTTTTATTTCTATAGAAACGGAAAAGTAATTTTACATTTTTTCCTTTTGCTTTCAAAAATACAATTTTTTTTATATTGAAGATAAACTTCTTATATATCGAACATATGCTTACAAAGCAAATTAACGAGAGAGAACTGCAGGCGATCACCTGCTTCGTTCTCTTTAGAGTGATCAGCTCATATGTCCTTCCTAAATTACAAAATAAATCCTGCTAGACACGGGATTCGAACCTTCACCTATGGAATGGTGGCGATATTATTATACCACGAGCGGGGCCGGTCTTGGGCTTTGGCCCAGTAGGCAAATGCCTAAGGCCCTCAAATATCTAGGGCTCCAAAATAAAAATGCATATATCCTCATGTAATAAAAATACATATTTATAGCCCAATTGAAACCCAACAGCCCAAGTAACAAACAAACAACAAAGTCCAGACAATTAATTGCTTAAATTGCTTGCGTGCAGCTCCATTTAAGGACTTTATAATGGAAAAAAAAAAGAGGAAGAAAGGAAAACAAAGAAAAGAAAGGGAAACAAAAAGAAACATAATTGAAATGGAAATAGTACAATGATATAGAAACATCATAGAAATAGAAGTTGCTAAAAAATCAGAGGAGAGAATAAATCATGTTTTTGTTCATATTTTTCTCTTTAAGATTGACTCTAATATCTTCAGATTTTGATGATTTGTTGCTAATTCTCAATTGAAGCTTTATTTTCTTGTTATATTTGTTTTTTAAAATATTTTTCCTTCTCAATTAGTCAATTCCTTAAAATAATTAAGATATTATTTTATGTTTCTAAATTTATGGATAAAAATTGTTTTCAAAATTCGAGATCTCATATCAATATAATCATCAAAGGCCCCAAAAACAGCAAGACCGGCCCTGACCACGAGGCTATTCTAGTGGTTACAAAGCAAATTAATACTAGAAATACATAATATTTAGTGTCAGATATACTGTTTTGACTTCTAATATAAAGTTTTCAGTGAAAAGTCACTTTAAATATACATTTTTTTGTGTCAGTGTACTATTTTCAGTATTAGTATATTGAGTTTTCGGTTTTATTATTAATTCGAAAAATAAAATGAATATGCAATTTCCTTCACTCGCTAGTTCCAGGTGAGCTTTCCTTCTTTGCTGACCAAACAAATGTCCTTAATTAAAGAAAAATGTGAAAGATAAATTTTGTGAGCATATTCACAGAAAAAGTCAAATAATGAATTACAGGTTTTTTCCTCAAATTTCATTTGACAAATTAACATATCTTGCATTTGACTGCAAACGATTACAAAAAATACCATCAAACTTACATATTGACTTTTCTAATAAATATTTTTCACAATTTATATTTCTTAGGGAAATTCTTCAAAAACCCTCTAACTTTTATGTTATTTATCAAAAACTCCCTATCTTTTCAAATTCGACAAAAATCCCGTATAAAGTAAGTTGAATTTTTTTTTACCCCCCTATGATGCTAATTTTAACTTTACCATCTAATAATTTTTTTTTAAAAACCCAAAAGGCCCCTCATATATTTTTTTTCATATCTTATTATGTTCAATTAAAAATAAAAATTAAAAAATAATATTATTGTCCCGATTTATTTTGACACTATTTTATGATACTATTTTATGATGCATTAATTTTTATTTTATGGTATTATAAATGAAAAAATAATTTTCTAGTATTCTATATTTAGATTATAATTTTATTTTACGTAAAATATTATTTTATTCTTTATTATTTATTATGACTTAGTCTATAATTTAGTTCTCATTAATTTTTTAATGTAAAATATAAATTTATTTTTTACTTATTTTTTAATTGAATGAAATAAAATATGAAAATAAATATATGAGGGGCAATTTAGTCTTTTAAAATTTTAATTGGATAGAGAAGTTAAAGTTAACTTTATAGGGTGGTAAAAAAAAGTCAACTTACTTTATAGAGGGTTTTTGAAGAATTTGAAAAATCAGGGTTTTTTTTTATAAATGCCAAAAAAGTTAGGAGTTTTTTGAAAATTTTCCATATTTCTTAATACAAAAAAGGTCCAGCACAAATCTGTGTGAAGAAAATCCAAGATGATTTATCCAAAGGAGCAATTAATTCATCATGATCTTCTCTATTTCCTGCATGAGCATATAATATTAGCAACTAATAAATTAATGAACTAAAAATTATATCAACATAAAAAATATAAATAATACCAAGGAAGCTTGAAAGTATCTTTCCATCTCCCCTGTGCACAGTTTGCATATATCTTATCAAGTCTTATTATTACTTCCGAAAAAGTCGGTCTCACAACTGGTTGTGGATCCCAACATTCTTCAATCAACCTAAAATATACACATACATCACCTTTGTTATTTTTCAATGAAATTATATGAAATTTTTTCGCAAGAAATATATGAAAAATGTCATCGGTATTAAAGTTTTGAATGTTTATTTACTCTTTAAGATCTGAAGGGTAACTTTTGACCTTATTCTTCAAAGAAGGCCGATTACCATCTATGCAAATCATCCTTACCGCCTCTTCGGCCGGCTTTGGATGAAAAGGCGGCGCTCCTTCAATCATCTAAACAAAGAGAATCATAATATTTAAATTAAAAATCATATTTTAATGATTTGTGTCACATAATTAGGCTATGGAAATGGTGTATTGGTAGTTTATTAAACCTCGTAAAGAATGAGACCAAATGAGAATGCGTCGATCGTGCTGTCAAACATTTCGTTGTTGTATATTTCAGGTGCCATGTAGAGACCTAGTTAAAATTCAAAATTAATCATTAGCGGATTTTACTTTTGATTTTACGGTTTTAAAATTGGGTACTAGTGAATAGAAGAGCAAACACAATATTGGGATAAATGTGTGGTAGTCCTTGTACTTCAATTAGATTGCAATTTCCTCCCTGTAGTACTGATTTGAATTTTTTGGTCTCTGTACTTTACAGAATTGTGCACGGTTAGTCCATGACTCAATGATTAATCGTGCATGTTTTCATAAAGTACAGTGATAAAAAAGTTCAAATCAATAGTACAGGGGCTAAATTGCAATCCAACTAAAGTACATCCACTAATGGTGCATTTATCTCTTCAATAAAAAATTCATAATAGAAAAAAAAACTCACTTATAATCTCATTTAGAGAGTCAGGATTCGCCAATCGGACTTTGCCGGGAGAAATTGTGGAGAGCTTTATCAGTCCGAAACCGGCGACCTTTAACTGGCCTCCATAATCCAGCAAGATATTTCTAACACCTTACCCAAATTACAATTTGCTTAATCACCAAATAAATTATTAAAATAAATCCAAAATAAATAGTTTGTGTAAAGTTTCAGATTGTTCGGCTGTCTTACTTCGGCTTTAAGTTGCAATGGATGATCGGATACGGCTTGCATTGGTGAAGATAATTCATCCCCCTATTTAACAAATATAATAAATAATTATTTAATAACATATATATACAAAAAAAATGGACTGATTAATAAAGTTTTAGAGACATGCCTGGCAATATCAAGTGCGAATCGTAGAACTTTTTGAGGCTTTAATCTCCCTTTTTTATGAAGATAGCTCCCCAAATCGCCCTAAAATAATAAAAAAATACATGAAGTTATGTCTATCATTAATCATGTTTCTATAAGCATATCAAATAACTTCAGGGAAAAAAAAGGAATAAATCATACTTTGGGGTGATATTCAGAAACAATCATCATGGGTATATTTTGGGTCACGGCCCCAACAAATTGCATCACATTTGGATGCCTAACTTTTTCTAGTATCTCCAGCTCGTTCTTAAAAGCATTTCTGTAAAAAAAAAAATAATAATATTCATAAATTTAAATATTTATAAATGAAAAATACTCACAAATTCAAAATCTACAATTTTACTAAAATTGGAATAATTATGCATTTCAATACATGTGGGGCATACATGTTATCAGGATATGAGTAGCTTTCTTTGTCCAGAATCTTGACACAAACTTTCGTACCGTTCCATTTCGCAAGTTGATACTTACCCTGTCAAGATATAATACATTTTTAACATATAAAACATCTTGAAGTATATAATACTTTTATCCTATTTAGAGACTTAAGAGTTTATAGCATGTAAATAAACCTTTAAAACTTCTTCGCCACGGCGGAACTGGAGATCTCCAGGGTTGAGTTCATATTCAGGGATTTCACGCGGATTTGAAACGGTCATAGGAGTCTTTCTTATTTTCTGAAATTAAATAAAGAAATATGGTTGTAGAATTTGTTTAATATCGATTAAAATTGATAAATGTGGTTTAATATTTGATAATATATATGGAAATTATATATATATATATATATATATATATATATATATATATATATATATATGTACCGGAACTTTGGCTCCTCTAGCTCTCAACAAGTTATATACTTCCACATTGCCGTAAAATTTTGCATCTGCTGCTGCCTACAAGTTAAAAAAATACAAAAAATTAGAAAAATAAATAAAAATAAAATTAAACTCAACATATATAATTGAAATGTTATATAAATATGCCAAGCAAACATCAAATTCATTGCCATTCTATATGTATAAAGTGAGAATATATATAGTGTTCCAAGAGTTCAAATATCAAAATTATCCTTCTAAAACTGATATATAAAATTTATCTTTCTTGCACAAATTCTACACCTATTCTTCCAAAAGCCAAAAAGTATCAAAATTTAACCATTTTAAAAACAGAAATCTGGATAAATTCGAATAATTTGACAAACTATACATGAAACTGCCCCATATAAAAACACTTCAAACTAATTCACAGGACAAAAGTCAATTACTATCATTATAAAATAAAATTACAAATTACCGTGCTACCCCATCTATCTCTGGCATCGACATTGGCCTTCCAGCTCAGCAACAATTTGACAACAGCAAGATGCCCTTCACAAGCCGCAATGTGAAGCCCTGTTCTTCCATCAAGATCTATACTATTCACATCAACTCCACTTCTCAACAGCTCCTCAACCCCCTTTGCCTCGCCTTGTGACGCAAGAAAGAGGAGCTGCATTGTGTTGTCCAAATTGTCAGGCACGGTCAACCCCTCGTTGACCTGGTTCTCATTCTGACGGTTTCGCATCGGGTCGAGAGAGGACTGCCGGCCGAAGGAGAATTTGACCCGACCCGATAAGCGCGGATCGAAGGAGAGGCTTCGCATGAAATTGAATGTGCGGATTGTTCTTATTGAGCCTGTTGAGAATTGCCGCCTGATGACCCGTTTGGCTTTATCCATTGTTTGTGGGTGGATTTAGAGGGGAAAGGAATCAAGGAATTGTTGAATGTCGCAACACAAGGATCGAATTGCGATAATTTGGATATTTTTGTGGAATTTAGGATAATTCTCGAGAGAGAAACGGAAGAGAAAATAACATAGAAACTAGACTTTTTGTTCAATTACAATACACAACTCTGCCTTACAGTTCTTCTCCCCCAAATATGGAAATTCTACCCACTTTCCGTGCATAACAAACTCTGATTCTCCAGCCTACCCAAACAAAATATAAAGCACTCATGGTCTACCATTTAATGCTTACACCACACGTACACTTAAGCTCAACGCTAACAAAATCGAGTAATAAATGCATGCGCCTGGTCTATGCTGTACCAGCGTTGACAATGCGCCAGCTCATATTCAAATTCTATTTTCATGCATCAAGGCCTCTGTAACATTTATAATTGCTGAATGTAATCAAATTCTAACACATTTCCCCTCCTTAAAAAAACTTGTCTCTGTTTAAACAATGGAAACCACTCGACAATACTATCAGGGAAGAACCGGGATTACATCTTAGGGGGCTAGCGAAACTATGCCGTGCCGAGACTATGGATAAAAGAACAAACTAATCTTTTTCCCTAGTGCAACTAGAATTTTTGAAAAAATGTTAAATTATATAATATTATTGCAAAATTTCTCTAAAAACGTTTATCTAATTAATTGTTAAAAAAGTAAAGCTTTCAACAAAAATGTTAAAAAAAAGCAATTTATTCATTTTTATTTTGATAAATTGAACAACTAATCTAACAAAATATGATATTATAAAATTTATATACTATTCTTCAAATAGTTTGGCAAAACCATTTATAATTAAGTGGTATGAAAATATGGTACATGTGAAAAATAGATGTGACATATCGATTAATTATTTTTATTTGACAAGTGTTATGTATGTCCTATAAGTGCTTTTCTTCTCACCAGTGTCACTATTCATCTCATCTTGTGAAATATTAAAGCAACTACAATGCATATGTTATTTTAGCATTAGATCACATAAAATCCAACTCTCATTACGAACTTTTGCAGATCATATTTTAGCTTTTTCAACTTTAGCATTTCACTCTTACTTGGAAGACCCTACGTTTTATTCTCCGTTCAATATCTTCATTTTATCATGTATAGTTTCAAACATAGCAAGGATCGAAATGTTATTCTTCGAGGACTTGAATTAAAACAATCAAGGGCTAAAGAAGAATTTATATACTTATAGGGGGGGGCAAGGCCCTTCTTGTCTCCGTCCATGAATGCTATCATAGTCCTCCAAATTCGACCAATGGATCAAAAGCTCAACATCTGCCGCATTGTTCTTTGTCATTATCCTTCTATCCAACATTTCAATCGATTTAACCTTGAGCTTACCATTCGGACCTACAAGAGGTAACTGCGGCACCAAAAAAATTCTTTTTCCTGATTTTCTTTTTCAACTGTGACACTTAAAAAACCGGATGAATTTGCGACCCAATTGGCAACCTATTTTTCAATTTAAAAAATCGGGTGAATTTGCGACCCGAATGGACGGTACAGATCGAATCCACAAGAAGATGAGAGGTTTGATGAGGGGGAATGGAATGCCTATTTTAAGCCGAACAAACATTAATTTGTAAATTGATTTAAAACCGCCAGAACTTCTTCACCTGTTGCCCTGAAAAATCACAAAATATAGCCTAGGCCCCGTGAAACAGAAAATATCATGCATGGAGAGTTTGTGTTGGAAATAAAATACAACATGTCTCGTATTTTTAAACTTAAATACTTTAGCGTTAACTTTTTATTTTAGATCTCGTTTGGCATCAATTATATTTTTCTATTTATAATTAAAAAAATAATTTACAGTTTTCTATTTTTTTATTTTTATTTTTAGAAAGCTTTTTTCTTTTGAAATTTGAAATAATTTGTATGTTAATGCATCCAATATAAGTTTGTAAAGCAAATTAACACATAAAAATATATTGTTATCAAAACATTTTAAATTGTTGAAAAAATGAAAAAAAAAACACTTCATTTATTTGAAAAGTACATATCGTTTTTTTTTTCATCTACTAAATATAATATAATATTATAAAAGTACAACTAGATGCAACAATAACTTTGCACAAAATTTTAATACAATCGTGGACGTTATAGTAAATACTTTTTTGCAATAATCATGCATGTCATCTTTTAAAGTATTTGGAATTGTTTTAACAGTGGTCAAAAACTCAAATCAAGTCATAGACAAAATTTTGAGAGTTACAAAGTTGAATTGGATACAAAAAAAAAATCATCTTGAAAAATTAAATATAAAACAAACATGCAAATATGATATCACGACGCTCTATAGTACGGCCAAATCACGACGGACTGTATATATACTATTTTTCCGCTTTTCAATATACTATTTTTCTTTCACTGTTTTAGATGTATTTTATTTTTTGTGTATTATTTACTTTTGGAATTTATATATAATGTTTTACCGCTTTTTATTATATTATTTTATTTTCTATATACTGTTTTCACTGTCTACATATATAATGTTACAAAAATTAATTATATATTTTTTTTTCAATTTTATACACTATTTATTAGCTATATATATTATCGTTGTGATTTGAACATGCTATAGTGCGTCGTGTTATATGTGGTCCTAAATAAATATACAAAGTATAAGTATAAATTTGTTTATATCATGCACAAGGGTTTGCCCTCTATTAGCAACCCCAAAATAAAAGAAACATCTTGCAATGTAATCATCATCTCCTTATATAACATTTGAAAAGTGTGGGTTTCCTGCCTCCACCGCTAAACAAGAGCGGTGATCAAAAAGTTATCGGGATTGATCCAGCCAAGCTGATAAACCCATGCCAAACTGGTTGCATTAAAATAATCCATGTACTGGCTGTATCATCGCAACTGCACACTGTGTTACCGGATACAAAACGATGTCTCGTTAACGGGTCCCAGTCAGCGAAAAAGACCCGCCACCCTATGAGAATCCTGCCATCATGTGCTCGATCCACCGGAACCACTACGTGAACCGGCCAATATTAGCGCAGGTATTTTCCTAGTTTAATTTAAAGGGAGCCAAATAATTTGGTATGCAAAGGATACTTCTCAGATATACAATAGGATTTTGACAACATAAAGAAAGAAGCATCACACAATCAATGATTTTTTTCAATAAAATATGAAATAAAATTAACCATCTTAGCCTAAAATCGCCCAATTCAATCAATAAATGTTATTAAATCATGCAATAATATTACAGAGACTACATACTATAAGTAAATGCAATCCCAATCAACCCCACAAGATTCATACTTAATTTGTCAAAAACCTAGCAAAAAATAAAATAATAATTGGAGAACATAACAGAAGAATAGTACAACAAATGCCTCACAAAAAATGACGAACAATAGAAGCTGTTTTGCTTCTGAATTTTCTTCTTTTCATATTTTTTTTCCCTTGATTAAACATCGTATTTTTTAGGTTGATGCCATTGAGCCAAGCTTCTAGATAAAGAGCTTATAAATGAGTTTCTCGAAGGACCCGTTTTTTTTCCATAAAGATGTTTCCATGCTAAATCTGTATAATTTGCACCTTTTTCCTTTAATCTTTCAATCTGAAAAATAAAACCCAAATATTCAGTAATATACTTATTTCCTTCTCTTATAGTCATCACTCATTTACGTATTTCTTTCTCTTTTTCTTAATTAGGTAGTTTTGTTCTGTATTTAATTCCACAATTGAGGGTAAATGGAGCAAAATTGGGTTGAATTAAGGCCAAATTGTTAATTTAATACAATTAAGGAATTATATACAAACTTACCTTGTTTATTTTTCCATCTTTTAAATAGTATCTAATGCCAGACCAATTTATCGACTGTGAAAAATGAGAGCGAATCGCAGAAACTGGGTACAAGAAATTATCCACCAACATAGCAAGAAATATCTGCACATTTTAATTTTCAAAATTTCATTAAGCTTATATACTTAAGAAAATGAATAATATGATGATAAAATATGAAAAACATGCTTACAAGTCCCCAATTGTATGAATTTAATGAGACTCTCGGCTCTTCTGGCGATAAAATATTGCACAAATGAATTTCTACTTTGGTTAAGTTCCACATGGACGTGAGCTCTAAAAGCGTGCAAATCAATAAAGCACTAACCAACCACAACCCTAAAATAAATAAAAAATTAATAACAATAAAAATAATACTAATACTAATATAATAATATAAAATTATAACAATAATAATAATAATAATAATAATATAATGATAATAATGATAATAATATAATAATGATAATAATAATGACAATGATATAATAATAACAATAAGGATATAATAATAAGTAATTTTCTTAGGAAAATACAAGATGTGATGCAAGTAAAGTTCTAACAAACATACCACTAGATGAGTTGGAGGCCTCTATCAATAAAATTTCGGAAGTGTAGGGGGCTCTAAGCAAAACGGCAAGATGAACGGCGGCCATGACATAAGGCAAACAGAAGCCCCAGGAGAGATAGCAGTGAGATGAGAACAACGCTTTGTTCATTAGCCAGTTCACTTTTGACACGTATGATTCTAGCACAAATGTTTGCTTCCTCAAATAATTCCAATACCTAATTTAAGAAATAAAAAATTAAATTAAATAACGTAAAATAAAAAGGACTTTATGAGAAACAAAAAAAAAAAAATATATATATATATATATATACATTTTTTCCATACCTTGAGAAGCTAAGATCACTAGCAAGAGGGTGAGGAAAGACTGCAACAGGTGGAGACCAAATAAGCCTTTTATGTTGCCCTGTAAAAATAATTTAACTCAAAATGTAAGGATCTCTAAGCAAAATTTTGTTTAATATTTTAGGAAAATTAATTTTATACCAGCTATGGCAGCTAGAGTCATATCGTCAGAATAACCGCCGTCTCTTAATCCAGTAACAATGCCATATAAATCATTTCTAAAATCATCAGCATGCATCTAATAAAACATCAATATTAGTCGAAAAAGAAAATCATATATAAATTTTATTATGAATTTAGATGAACTTATGAGATAAAAATTATACCATCATGCAGCCGCCCCACAGAAAGAAAGTCTTGCCACCAGTTGCAAATCCTATTGAACAAGGCTGAAATCAAAAAGTTGTATGAAATTAAATAATTAATTTATTAAATATGTAGTCAAATTCTCTCTTATTATTCTATTAATAGACAGCCTAATACAAATATTATTTATTGCAATAATTAAAAAAAGTGAAAAAAAATATGATACCATGTGATATTCATAGATGCAGTAACTTCCCAAGCTTCCTGAAGGCAAGTCAAGCGGGTAACCCGTTTGAATAAATATCTAAAATATCCAAAAAAAAACTAATAATTATTAATCAACAACATAAATAAAAGTAATAATGAAGTAGAACTGTTTGGTTAAGAAATTAATAAATAAGAATAAAAATGAATGAAAATGAACTTAATGAATATATTATTACCTCAGGATTCTTCTCCATTTCAGCTGTAAGGGCTCCAATGGTGCCAGGATGGAGTCTGACATCATCATCCAAAAACAACACGTATTTGCTTTCCTTATGCATTTTTTCTACTCCAATCTGCATTAGTTAATAAGCACATCAGTACTAATGGATTATAAAGAAGAACTTTAAAAGTTTCATCAAAAAAAAAAAGAACTTTAAAAGAAAAAATGAAGGTAAAATAGAAGAATTGTAAAAGAGAATGAGTCATTTACATACTAACTGATTATGAATCTTTTGGCTGCATGTTGTTGAAAGGCCAGCTATGATAACTTTGGCTTCCACATCGTCCTGATTAATAAATTATTGTTATTATTATTACTATTATTATAATAAATCAAAAGTAATAAAGTTAATTATGAAAAAGATAATACACAAGCCTTCAATTGTGCAATTAAATGCGAACTAGATCCAATTTTCACCTCAAAACCCCCATTTTACATAATTACACCTCAATTAAGAACCAATAACTAAATTCATCGCCTTCAATTTTGAAAATTAGAACAAACAAACAAACAAAACAGAATAATTTAGTACCTTAAAATCTGAAATGAGTTTAGAAACGGCATGATAAGCTGGATCTTTATTACTCTCCACAACAAAAATAAACTCAAGCGGTCCACCATAAAGAGAAGTAATCTGAATTATAAATTTGGCCATCAATAAATTAACAATATCAAAAAGATAAAGCATGTCTGTTCTGGATTATGTATCTAATATTATGTTTTAAATTTAAATATTAATTAATAAAATGGTAATAATATATTAAATATTAATCAAAACATACTTGAGACCTCCAGTTTTGCAGATTGTGCTCCCCAAAACCCTTGAGAGGCATAACGACAGAAACCCTAGGCAATTTCAACTGAGACGAGTGCTCCAAATCATTTATGTCTTCACATACAAACGCAAAACTATTTCCATTTTTTTCGTTATTCTCAATTTTCTTTATAGCCTTGTTCCTGTAAAAAAAGAATGATGATTAATTTATACCTGATTTCGATTTTTTTATGAAAAACTGATTTATTTTTATGAATGATGATTAATTTATACCTGACAAATGCAGCGAAAGTCCATCCAATCGCTAGAGTTAAACAGATGAAACACCCCTGCAATTTTAGTAAATGAAGAAATTTGTAATACAAAAATTGGAAAAAAAAATGTTATGCTAATAATAAACACCAAACTCTAAAATGAAAATTAAAAAAAAAATCAGAATTGAAGAACAATCGAATCAAAATGAAAGTTTTCAGTTACGGCAACAATGAAACGAAGTAATCATAAGCCTGCAATTATATCGTCCTTCCATCTAATTCCCAATTTTCACAAATTCAATTTCGAAATTTCCAGCATTTATTACATGATTCATATCAAATACACCGAATTCAACAGGGGGGACACGCAAATCTCCAAAAAAATCAACAAACCAAGCCAGCATTACGAACCTGGATCTGAACGAAAACGGCGAGAGGAGAGCAGAAGGCTCTGCTCAGCGCGGCCAGAACCACATCCATCCCTTCGAAACCCTCCATTTTTTCTCAAATGTGAAATTCTGAAGAATCACGGATTCCGTAAAAATGTGAAAACGCAAGGGGGTATTTGATATTTCTCAAATCGCCATGAAGAGGAAGAAAGAGAGGGAAAGAAAGAAAGAAAGAAAATGAACAGCCTGTTCAGATCTTAGCGCTCCGCCGAAAAGAACAAAAAACATAAATAATTAAAAAATACAGCCAGATAATTGCCATATCAAACCTATTAATTAATCAATCAATTAAATAATTAATTATTATTTATTAAAACATAAATAATTAGCCAGATAATTTCCACATTAAACCTATTAATTAATCAATCAATTAAATAATTAATTATTATTTATTAAAACATAAATAATTAAAAAATAGAGCCAGATAATTGCCTCATCAAACCTATTAATTAATCAATCAATTAAATAATTAATTATTATTTATTAAAAAATAAATAATTAAAAAATAGGGCCACATAATAGCCACGTCACACCTATTAATTAATCAGTCAATTAATTAATTATTATTTCTTATTTTAACTATTAAGTTACTTGTTTGTTTTGAGTTGCTAGTTTTGAAAGGACGATGGAGGTGACACTCTGTATACAACTTTATGTACGTGTAGCTGTTCCTTTCTGACAAAACTGCAAGGATTTTGGCGGCACGTTGTGTGACATGTGGCGGATTCAGATTGGTGGAGCCCGCTGACTAGCTCATGTGTTGGAAATTAGGAATAGATTAAATTGAATCTTGTGTGCTTCATTTGAGTGGTCTTTTGCTTTTATATGGATATGGATGTTATGTGGATGTGAAATGAGGGTGAGTGCAAATTGTATGAATTGTTTTGTATTTGATAAGCTTACTGTTATTATATTATTGTGTAATGATATAATATTATTGTGATTGTTAATGTTAATGTTAATTTGTATTCTATTTTTCTACTGTGTAGATTAAAAAGGGTTATGATGGTTCTTAATTGTTATTTAGATGCATTTTAATTGTTTTATATATTGTTAAATAAAATTATATATGAATTAGTATGTGTAAGTATCTGTTAGAATTATTTCATGTACCAGTTGATTCTTGATGTATATTGGACGGAAGAATCTATTTTTCTTCTCGTGACATATAAAATGATATAATTATGTATCATACAAGAGGATGCTCGCGCACACGTAATATCGTGCACGTTTTTTGTGTAGACATTTTTCAAGTTCGTTTTAAGATTTTAGTACATTTTATTTTACATGATTACATAATTATGTGGTTGTTTTGAAAAATTTATGTACAAATGTTGTATAAACCGACTATATTGGAATTATTAAGCTGATGGTGATTTGTTTATATTTTTTGACATTCACTTACTCTTTTTCTAATGTATATTGAACATATTTACACACAAAAAAATATATATAAATTGATCATATAAAAAATACGAATATTTTTAACACAATGAAGCCCAATTTTATAAACCAATTTCTTGAAAGTTGCAGCTGGCAATGATTTGGTAAAGATATCTGTGAGATTATCACTTGACCGGATGTGTCGGATATCGATCTCACCAATATAATATGCGAAAAAGAACTTTGGTGAAATATGATTTGTTATGTCTCCTTTGATGTATCCGTATTTTAACTATGCTATACAAGCTGCATTATCTTCGAATAACACAGTTGCCTTATTATCATCGTTACAAAATCCACATTTTTCTGAGATAAAGTGTATCATGGACCATAGCCAAATACATTTTCGGCTTGCTTCATGAATAGCTATAATTTCTGCGTGATTTGATGAAGTATTAGTGAGGGTTTGCTTTGTTGAATGCTATGATACAGCAGTACCTTCATAGGTGAGTAAATTGCCAGTTTGGGATCGTGCTTTGTGAGGATCAGATAAAAATCTTGCATCTGCATAACCAATTAACTATGGTCTATAAATATAAGAATAAAATAATCCCATATCAATAGTTCCTTTGAGATACCGCAAAATATGTTTAATACCATTCCAATACCTACGAGTTGGAGCAGAACTATACATAGCTAATACATTGAGAGAAAATGCCATATCGGTCTTGTAGTATTAGCAAGATACATTAGTGCATCAATAGCACCAAGATATAGTACTTCAGGAATAAGAATTTCCTCATTATTTTCATTCGGCCTAAAAGAATTTTCACATCAAGTGATCGAACAACCATTGGAGTACTCAATGGACGCTCATTATCCATATAAAATCATCATAACACTTTTTCTACATAATTCGATGACGAACAAGTATTCCTTTTGGGAAATTGTTCAATTTGCAAACCAAGACAAAAATTTGTCAGTCCAAGATCTTTCATCTCAAATTCTTTCCTTCAATAATCTCCTGCTTTTTGGATCTCTTCATGAGTTCCAATAAGGTTTAAATCATCTACATATACAAAAATAATTACAAAATCATATGCAAATTTTCTTATAAAAATACATGCGCAAATTTGATCATGTGTAGTTTTCTTTTAAAAATATCCGCTAAGACGATTATACCACATAGGCTCAGATTATTTTAATCCATACAAGGATCTTTGTAACTTAACAGAATACATCTCTCGAGAGTGTGAATAACTGCTTCATGCATTTTAAATCTTTCAGGAATTTTCATAAAGATATTGTTATCAAGTGAGTCATATAAATGGACTATGACTACATCCATGAGACCTATCTCTAGTTTTTCATGCATGTCATACTTATTTAGATAACGAAAAGTTATTGTGTCCATAACTGAACAATATGTTTCATCATAATGAAGACCGGGCTTTTGAGAAAACCCTTGAGTCACAAGTATTGCTTGTATCGAGTAACTTCATTTTGTTGATTTTGTTTTCTCGTAAAAACCCATTTATATCCGACAGGTTTTATACTAGCTAGTGATCGGACAACATGTTCAAAAACTTCACGCTTATTGAGTGCGTTCATTTTCTGATTGAATTGCTTCGTTCCATTGTGGTCAATCATGTCTTTTCCGACACTCTTGTACAGATTTTGGATCCACGCTACTTACATGATATTTAAAGCAACATTATATGACAAAACATGATCAACAATTATTTCTCTTCAAACGAGGAGCCTTCGCATGAAACGCACAGTGAATGCTTGATTTAAAATCAGAGACTGGTCTTGCCCAGTTCAAAACCAGTCAGATCCAATTTACTTTTATGCCTCATTGATATTCCATTAAAAATGAATGAAGACAAATTAAACGCAATACCACAAAAATAATTAAAACGGATCAAAACAAAAATTAAATATTCGATATTAATACCTTCTAAAGTTGTCCAGTACAACCATAATAAAATAATTAAAACGGATCAAAACAAAAATTAATTATCCGATATTAATACCTTCTAAAGTTGTCCAGTACAACCATAATATTCTGAATCTGATGCAGGAAATACTCAACCCTATTATCAAAAAAAAAAAAACAGCATTAATCAATATATAATAAGAACTAAGATAAGATATAACATACAGAGAATGTAACAAAACTGAAACAAAATAAATATTAAATGCTACGTAAACTTTCATTGACATTTTAGTATAATGAAATTTGCGTGTAAATTTGAATTTACAATCTCAGCGTTTCATATAATATCCGCACTCAGGCTTACTAGGTCTTTCTAGATATTTTTTTTCTCTTTTTTTCTGTTTTAATTTACCATTTTTCAAATTCTCTTCACGAGGAAATTGATGATCTTTCAAAGTTTCAAACCCTAAATTATCAACACAAAAACACTTACTAATAGAAAACAATAAACAAATAAGTTTTTCTTAATGAGTAGGTTCAAAGTCTTACTTTCAATATATTGAATTTTATATAGAAATAAAAAATTGACAGTGAGTAGCTTTTGATGTAATTCATTAAATGGTCCTCGATTTCTATAACAACATATGACCTTGTTTTCTTGGTACCATTTCCAGAATTCCTTCCAACATAATCCAAAGTCCTATGAGATAAAAACATAACTAAAGCACACATGATATTTTGGCCCATGAAATTATCCCTTATATAGAAAAGTATATAAATTTATAATGTACCGTTAAAAATCTTTCGGACGATGAAAGTTGCAAGGTGATTTGAACTTGCAATCCCTACATTTCATATAAAAAAGCGCATTCTTGTTTGCCCGGCCTTTCTGAAAATTCAAATCGACCCTCATTTTGTTCCGATGAATTTGACTTTGAATTACTTGTGCTAGATTCCATTAAACACCCTTCATAAGTTTCAGATGAAGAAATTGATAATAGTAATGCTGAATTTAAGTTGTACCGTTTCCAGCTTATAGTGAAGTGTGTTCACCCTGCCAAGCAAATTGAAACAATGAAGAAATTACAGCTTTACTAATTTTACTTCATTATTTCCAAGTTTATCTCATGTGAAATTACTCTATTTTGGATTTGACTGGAGGTCTTCATTATTTCCCTTTTTTTAACAAACATTTGGATTTGGAGGTCTTCAGTATTTCCGTTTTTGACCAACATTTGGATTTTAATTACTTATCCTTAGAACACAAATATAATTATAATCATGAATTTTTTCTATACTGGATTCATGGAAATTTATTTTCAGACAGACATACATGGATCCATTAAAGCCCCGAAATTTTCAGTTAATACTCTTTAAGAAAGACTAGGGTCTGGGATGTAACTTATCTTCCCTCTCCATCTGATATTATTCTTTTGCTCTATAGCCATTCTCTTCTCTTTGTAAATATGAACATTTCAAATTAAAATTTCCAAATCTAACTAAAGTATTAACTGTGGCAATTTAAAATGAGTTCAATTACTACTTAGTCGATTTTGGTACAAAATCATTACTATTAAAGAAAATTAAACGTAATAAAACATATCATATAAAATCAGTCACTATCAATATAGTCTCATTCATCTACCTATAACCAAATTTTTCCCTCCTCCTTTACCCGGGCTGGGGACCGGCTGTGCTTTGCATAGGCGGAGTTAAAAAATTTGGGGTTTATGGATTCTCTGCGGGAGGTGCAACTTAGCACCTCCTTCCATCCATATATATGTGTGAGTTGAAGTCAACTCGCACGATTTTCACCTGATGTCCATTAATCCTATTGTCTATGTCCTTCATCCCCTGTTGTTCATTGTCATTGTCCTATACTATATATTTTATTATCTAATATATTATTTTAGTGAATAAGTAATGTTATGGTTTTTGGTTTGAACGTTGCATTTCAATTGTTTTTTTTTTAAATTTGCATTTCAATTGTTTCCTTTCCTTCATGTAATGTCATTGTCCGATATATCTTCCAGTGCATCAGCTACTTGCACGGGAAGACATGAATGTCCCTATCATATACTATATATTTTATTGTCTAATATATTATTTGAGTGAATAAGTAATGTTATGGTTTTTAGTTAGATCTTTGCATTTCAATTGTTTTTTTTTATTTGCATTTCTATTGTTTCTTTTCCTTCATATAACTAACAGAATTTTTTTTTTAATGCAACAGAATTATATATTTTACTTTTTTATTAATATGTATTTAATTTAATTTATATTAATAAATTAAAGTTTACCATATGTGAACAAGTTCAACTCAAAGAATGTTTCTTAATATGCGATTGAATTTTGAGATGCTGCTCTCAACCCGGCAACTTCCAATTATCCGCACCTGTAATTCAAAAGTTAATGAAAATTTAATAAATTTAGAATGTGTAATAGTAGTGCTCTAAATAAGATAGAAGATTATTTCTTTTTTCAAAACAAAAAATTCAGATAATAGATTTATGCATAAAAAAAGAAAATTTCAAAAGCAACAAGTGTTAATTGATTGTTTTCATTTTCTTCCCTAATTAGAAGATTAACTCTTAATTTAAATATTGGGCCTATGAAAATAGAATATTATTGATCCTTTTCTTTCTCCTAAGCCAACCCAAGAATATATTATGGTTACTTTTCCTTCTAATTTCAATATAAATATCTAGAAACATAAAATACCGATAAAATCTTACTTGAACGATTCAAATTGTTAAATATGCCACAAAAAAAATCAAACAAAAAAAATAACAGGAAAAGTGCAAGAAAACAAATACAGAAAAGAGACTAGCGAAAACCCTTTGATATGTCTTGATCATCAAACCTATTCGCGTATTCCCCTTCATTTTTTCCCCTTATTTGTGTGCAATTGGAACCAAGAAACATTAATTAGAAATATGAGATAGAGAGAGAAGGGAATAAGAGAAATTACAGGTTGGGAAGCTCCTTGTAAAAATGACGATGTTAAAAAGGTGAGAGAAGGGCTCAATATATACACAATCTTAGACGTGGGGAGACAAAACGGATGTTGGCTATATTTAGGATATGCTCTATGGGATCTTCTATGGATCCTTTCTTCCTATAAATTCAGAAGCCAACTTGTACTTGTAAATTGTACCATTCATTAGGAGTATCGTAAACTGGTTATTAATTAGTAAAATTGCATTTCATTCATTAGTCATTGAGTAAAATTGTATTTCATGACATTTATTAGTTGCACGAGTAGCTATATTGGTTGCGTCTTATAGGTTTGACTTTGGCTGTTAGATGTGCTTTTATTATTAACGCGTAATTCACTATCAAAAATTCTATTAATAGCGAGTTTGTTTTTGAGCCGTTGGGGTGTAATAAATTCCTCTCCATGTTAGAAATCAATATTCTCTCAGGTTCATATTTTTTTTTTTTGGCTTGAAAAGTCGCTCAATTAATTAACAAAACCAAATTCAGATAGGAAAAGGACTTCTCTAAAGTCTCAACTACTATTATGGAGTTAATTTTCCCATTTCAAACATTGAAATATAAAAAAATTATTTTTAGTTAACCAAACCAAAGGGTGAAATTCTAGTTAATTATTAGATGATAATGTTTTCAAGCATGTTAAGATGATGGTGCAATATACAATTTATCAAAATATTATTGTATTAACCGTGGTTTTTATTAGAGATTATAAAGATGAAAAGATCTTCCTACAAACCACGTTAACATTATCTAATCACCCCTCTTAGTGAGTTATCCATTTTCTCTTAATCTTCTCTTGTTCAGACTGAAGTGGAAATCTCCAGTACATTTAATCACAATCGAAATAGTACTCGCTGTATATATAAGATCAAGTCACTAAAATACAACATTTAATCGATCATGAATGCACATACAAAATACCAAATATTTTTTTTAATGAAGTCAATTTAGGATCATCAAACTTGAGATGCGTTCAACAAAAAAATAGGTTAAAAGTGTACATCTATCAGTTTCACAAAAAAGGAAAAGTAATTTCATTGAGATTGTACATTTCTTCTAATTATTTATGTGATACTTTATTTTTTTGAGAAATTTCGAGGGGGCTTAATTATCCCCCTTCCAAAGTTCTATATATATGTAAAAAGACTCTAAAAAGCCCAAGAATACAATCAGTCCAATAACCTAAAACCTAGAAAGGAATCCAAATTCAGAGTTCCTGATTTAACCAAAAACCTAGAATTCTATTCCTCCTTAAACTCATCTCCAGCTAATCGCTGCGTCACAATGACAGCTGCTTTCTTCACTCTCTGTTCCACTTCTTAGGGCTTATCGCCCCTCATCTCATTCCACTTCCTCTTCATCTCCTGCTCCATTAACGGATCTTTTCCAGCTTGAATTAATTCTGTCTCATCCAAAATCTCACTGATCAGTATAGACAAGGTTCTTTTGATCTGAATAAGCTTAGTTGCATCTCTCTCACCAAACAAGAAACTGGAAAAGAACAACTAATTGTTTAAATTCTCTGTCTCTGTCCCCACCTAGGTCTAACACACAATTGCTCATATCAGACACTGATTTTGAGCTTATTGACTGAATACCCACTCCATTCTTCAGCAGACCTCAATGTCTCTGCACAAAGCTGCACTCTTCAACTAAGTGCTGCACCATTTCCTTCTCTCTACAGTACATGTGACATCTATTTACTATATTAAATCGTCTCTTCTTCAAGTTATCATGAGTTAGTGACTTGTTCTGCTTACTTGTCCACAGGTAGATTTTCATTCTCAATGGAATGTCAATCTGCCAGTTGTATTTTGGACTGCTCTGAGCTAACATCCCCAACAAGATTGATTTGTAAGCACTTCTTACAGTGAACACCTCTTTAGAACTCCACTTCCACTTCACCTTATCTGAATTTTGGTTCAGATTTACTGTACTGAGAGTGTTTTCTAGCTGATGGAATTCAAATTGAGTATTGCAGCTCTTATCTCCTTAAACCCCTCTTCAAGGTTTGTGAGAGATTTATATTCTCTCAGGGATCCACTTTTATATTCTGCAAATGAGAATAGATCAGAGGGGAATTGGTCACTTAATATTTCACCTTACCATTTACTAAATCAAAAACTGATTCTAGACCCTCTTCCAACTACAAATATGGTTCTATGATAAAAGAATGAGAGGTTTCTTTTGACCTCTCTCCAAAAAGATGAGTCTTTGTAAGAAGACTCATTAATCCCCTCTAATTCTACTTTTGACACCAAAGCACTCCAACTTAACATTTCTTCTTTTAGGAAGTATTTCCAGAGCCATTTGAGAATCATGGCTCTGTTGAAAACTTCTAAATTTAGGATCCTCATTCCCCTTGTCTTCTTGGGCTTGCACACCTTCTCCCAACACACAAAGTTTAGCTCTGATTCCCATGTACCTTTCCACAAAAAATTTCTCCTCAGCTTATCTGTTTCTGTGATTACTCACTTGGGTAATTTGAACACAGACATATAATAATTAGGCATTGATGACAAGATTGAGTTAAACAAAATCAGTCTACCCGTTTACTCAACAATAAGCCTTTCCACCCCTGCAATATTCTCTGGATTTTGTTGGTGAGCAATTGGTAATCTAGCTTACTGGGTTGCTTATAATGTAGATGGTAGCCTAGGTAGTTAAAGGGTAAGGATGCTTGAGAATACCCCAATTCAGTTGTAATCTCTTCAAGGTTGTTGATGTGGTTGCCTGATACAATTGTGACCTCTGACTTTGCATAATTCAGTTTAAGTCCAGAGCTGTTGCTGAACGAGGTCAAGATAAGTTTGAATCTTCTGATTTATATGAGATCATGCTTTAGCAAGAACAGAGAATCATCTGCATACAATAAAATAAGATTTGCATTAGTAATTGGTCCCTCTATAAAATTCTGAGACCCTAGGAATTCAAGAACTTTGGCCAAGGAGTCCATTGCCAAAATAAACAAGTGAGGTGAGAGGGGGTCTCCTTGTCTGACCCCTCTTTTCAAACGAATGCTCTTGCCAGGGAAGCCATTAAGTACAACTTTGGCAGCTCCCTTCAACACACAACACTTTATCCAATTCATCCAGACATCTCCAAACCCCCTAACCTTTAACACCTCCATAATAAACTCTCAACTAATAGTGTCAAAGGTTTTGTGAATATCAGCCTTAAAAAGAAGAAGATGTTTATTAGATATTTGGGAAATATTTAAAGCCTCTCTTGCAAAAACATAGCATTGTGCTATTTCTTTTCCTTTAATAAAACCTAGCTGATTTGACATTATAAGCTTATCAATCAATTTTTTCATTCTATTTGCGAAGACCTTTGAAATGATCTTTTGCAAACAACTGATGAGAATAATAGGCCTAAAATCCTTATGTTGGTTTGCCCCATAGGTCTTTGGAATAAGAGTAATGTAGGACAGGAAAAACTCTTCAGAGTGCGTTTAGATCGCGGTAATAATACATTACCATGGGAATGACATTACCGAAAATGTGATAGATGAGAATGTGATTACTCTATCATGGGAAATTGTTGTTTGGATGAAAAATTTATATGCTTGGAAAAGTGGACTTTTCATAATTTTTTATTTATAAAATGACCAATATACCCTTAAAATGTGAGCATTATAAAATACTATAAATATATTTTCTTAATTAATATAATTATCATTTTCGTTAAATTAAATATAATTATCATTCTAATATTATTCATTTCTAAGCTATATTTTCTTAATTAAATATATGTTGCTCATTAAATTTATTTATATATATAATTATTACTTTCATACGTAGATTCTTATTCTTATCTTAATTAAAAATATAATTAATGATATAATTATACTAATTTTTTAAATTATTTTTCTTACAAAATAAATATTATCTTGGTTTCTAAATTATATATAGATATGAAGTATTAATTAATTAAGAATAAATTTGTCTTAAGTATTGAAAAGTAATATTCCCATGAATTTTCATGGGAATCACATTCCATGGTGAATAGGAATATATCACACCCATGAGAATGTTACATTACCGCCACGTAAGATTTCATAATTGAACCAAACATGAGAATAAGAAAGTTTGATGCAACATTTCAATAAGAATCACATTCTCATGAACTTGCCCACCATCGAAACACACCCTCAAGGCTTTTACTGAAATTGAGTTGTTTAATGATGTAAAGTACTTTCTCTTTAAGGTGAGGCCAATAAAATTTAAAAAACTCTCCATTGAACCCATCAGGGCCTGGAGATATATAGCTCTTCCATCTCTCAATGACTTCATCCAATTCCTCGATCCATTTCAATGGGTACATATAGGGTTTTTAAATCCAATGAAATATGCTTGTATATTTGAGATAGAATTAGGGTTGGTTCAGACCCATTAAGAACTGATTTTGTGCCGATTAAATTCTTATAGAATCTGAAATTTTCTGGGTTTGACCGGTTGTATCTATTTGAGTTACTGGGTATGTTATACTTTTATTCTCATTATTTTTTTTTTCTATTTTTCTCATTTCATTATATATTTTTCATTTTCATCATTGTTTATATAATATTGTTATAGATTTCGTCTCATTATATATGCTATACCTTTTTTTTTCTTTGTGATATACATTTTTATCAAATACATTTTATCTCTGTAAAATTGAAACTGGAGGCGCGTGAGAGTTTTTGCTGGAGGCACGTGAGTTTTTTGCTGGAATTGTTGCTCTGAGCCAAATATCTGATCTCATATATGACATGAAGTGATTTTCAATTATGAGTAACATCCATATTTTCAACAGAGATATGGATCAATAGGGGATAAGTGATTTTCAGTTACCATTGAACATTGTGGGATTGGCTGGCGCCGAATAGGAAGAACATGGAGTTTTCTGTTAATGGCCAAGCAAATCCCTTGTGCTATATTGAGGATGTAAAGGGGATTCTGTTGGTAGCAAAATTGAACCAAAGAAAAAATGTAGTATATAGAAGCTGATAATACAAAATAAAATCATGTGTTATGTTTTAGATTATAATAATGGTTGTGCAGCTTGCAACATCATTTGATCAGGAGAATCAGAAAGGCATATAAAGCCAAATACTGGTTGTAATGACAGTGACAACTCAGAGATTCGGATCACTCACAAGCATATCTCCGGAACCTGAGATATAAACTATAATTAAGTTAGGTGAGACTCGAG
The DNA here is from genome assembly GCA_027726005.1 of Juncus effusus. Taxonomy (NCBI): domain Eukaryota; kingdom Viridiplantae; phylum Streptophyta; class Magnoliopsida; order Poales; family Juncaceae; genus Juncus; species Juncus effusus. The sequence continues at coordinate 5,449,223 of CM050899.1, forward strand.
AGAGGTGGCAAAATCTAAGTAGAATTGTTTGTGAGTAGTTATTGAGTGTCATGATGGACATATCATTTGACGGAAAACACATATACCACATATGTCGTCGAAATTATTCAGCCTACTGGCATTTATGCAAAAATATATATTATTAACTATTCAAATAAAATTAAGTATTTATTTTTGAGAATTTTAAAATTCAGGCCCATGTATAGTTGTTTTTGTATTAATATATATTGCTAGTGTAGGGTGGCAAACAGTCGAGTCGGGTCAATTCAGGTTTGGGTCAATTCAGATTTGGGTCAATTCGGGTCATTGGTCATTTAGTTTTGGGTCGTTCGGGTTGGGTCATTTCGGATTTTGGGTCATTCAGGTTCGAATCGCGAGTCAGTTGACTTCAGGGGGCATTTACTTCGCGGTAATTTGAGATTACCATGGTAATCACATTCCTAGGAATGTGATTCCTTAGAATCACTTTACTATGACAAGGAAATATTTTTGTTTATTTCGCAAATTTAAATTTCTAGGAATGTTAATTATTTGACCTATTTTTAAATATGAAATGACTAATATGTCCTTGATACTAGTATAACAAATCAACCATATTTAATGATAAATTTTTATTAACTCCATATGACATAATTTCTAAATAAATATTTTTTATTTACTTCACAAATTTAAATTTATAGGAATGTTAATTATTTGAACTATTTTTAAATATGAAATGACTAATATGTCCTTGATACTAGTATAACAAATAAACCATATTTAATTATAAATTTTTACTAACTCCATATGATATAATTTCTATATAAATATTTTTTTCTATAAAATTGTTTGTATTTCTAAATCAATATTTTTTCTATAAAATTGTATGTTTAATATTATTTTAGTTGAATTGTATTTTTTTTTTAATTAAATCATAACAACTTTGCAATAAATTAAGAAAAAAAAAATTCACAACCCATTTTTGAATAAATATTTAATGAATACAACATATAATTTAATTTTTAAATTTAAATATTAAATTATTATTATTATTATTATTATTATTATTATTATTATTATTATTATTATTCTTTAGTTATATTTTATTTCTATAATTAAAATATAATTAATAAAAATAATAAAATAATGATAATCATGTTAATGTAAATAATAAATAACATAACAAATAAAGACATTTTGATAATAAACATGGAAATGCAGCATTCTCATCTTTTTTGATGGGAATCATATTCCCACAAATATAGTAATATCACTTTGCCATGGGAATGTGATATTTTTGCCACGTAGGATTCCCGTGTCAAAGTAAACATGATAATGTGATTCCAATAACCCAACATTCCTTGAAAGTTCAACTTTCCCACGAAATAAACACACCCAGGTTAACTAAGATTCTGGTCAAATGTCACTTAGATTACTGTGCTATATGTCATTTGAGTCATTTTGGTGTATAATTAGGCCTTTATGTTCGAAAAGAGTATAAAATCCTCGATTTCGAGATATTTTGGATAATAAAATAAAAATTTGATTTTTTCGGTTCATTCGGGTTCGGGTCATTTCAGGTTCTGGGTCATTTGTATTTCGGATCATTTAGGTTACGGGTCATTCGGGTTTCGGGTCGTTCGGGTTATGGGTCATCGAGACATTGCGGGTCGTTCGGATTGTGGGTTGTACGGGTTTCGGGTCATTTGAATTTCGGGTCATTTTGGATCACTTGAATTCGGATTGAGTCGAGCGGATTTTTCGAATCAGGTCGGATTTTGCCAGCTCTAATTGTTAGAGCCAAAGTGTCATTCTGATCTAGCACAACTCAAAACAAACCCACACCATTTGAACTTGGTTGTTGGCTTGTTGCTGGTAATAAAATACTTGACTATTTAATAACTAACTCCGCATTCTATTAATTAGTCAAGTTGGGAGTATTTTTTTTCTTTTCAATTTTGTTGTGGGGTGTTATATATATTACACACACACATATATATATATATATATATATATATATATATATATATATATATATATATATATATATAGGATGACTAAACAACTTGTACAAGTAAAGTTCGGATTTTGCTTGTGACCAAAATTCATCAAAAATTCAAATTTCAACCATACGGATGGAATATATATATTTTGAATATGATATAGATTAATTTTCACAAGAATCGGAATATTATATCATTGCCATCATGTATCATCAAAATTCATCAAAATATATATAATATGTATTATATATATTTTGATGAATTTTGATAATACATGATGGTAATGATATAATATTCCGATTCTTTTGAAAATTAATCTACAATATATTCAAAATATATATATTCCATCCGTACGGTTAAAATTTGAATTTTTGATGATATATATAGTATTTTGGTCACAAGCAAAATCCGAATTTTGCTTGTACAAGTTATTTAGTCATCCTCTCTCTCTCTGTATATATATATATAATTACGAAGTCTTGTTTATTTATATTATGCGTCACTCGAAAAATAAAAAAGAACATCTATTCGACTAATTATATGAATTACAAAAAATGATCTGAAAACTATTTATATTGAGCCCAAAAGAAATATTTATATCCTATTCAAACCTAACTCTATATATCTCGTATCTTGCAATGTCCGACCTATATTTTTAATTTTTTATTTTAAAATATTCATTGTATAATTTAAATTAAATTCTTAGTTAATAGTGAAATAAAACTCAAGGCAAATGTCAACTTCGAGTTCATACATTTAGAGGCATTAGTTACTATAATATTGGATAATAATATGTTATGATCCGAATTCAAATTGGAATATAATTTTGCTTTATAAGTGAATGTGTTTTATATAGATAAGAATTGTAATATTTATCCAATAGCATACCTGCTGTAAATACATCCTGATAAAATAAGTGCTTAAATTGAATTTTAAAATATCAGCAGAAGACTAGTTTGTACCTTTTTGTAATGAGGGTTTCAAAAAAAGGAGCTGATACTGCGCGACGGGTACTGTAGCGATTATGTAGTCACCGTATATAAAAACTGAAAACAAACAATATATGCAAAATTCATTCGATAAAAACAACATATATATTTTAAAAAATGAAAACAGTATATAAAAATATATAAACTGAAAACAAACATTATATAAAAATGTGGTCCATAATGTAATATATATATATTACTTTATATTTCTAAAAGAACTAAAATATTTTTATTTTCAAAAGATGTCACATATATTGTACGGATACAGATACGGGTATCCTATCTGATACAATACAGATACGGGATTGTATCCGATACGATAAGAATACAGCGATATGGCAAATAAAAAAAAAATCCTAGGATATAGATACGACAATTTTATATATTAGTTTATTAATTATCTTTTATGTATTAATTATTTTATATATATTTACGTATCATATTTTGATATAGGAGGTAATAAAATTTTATTATTATAAAAAATATATTGATGCAAAATATTTGTTTCTTACGTTAATTTTATAATTGGGTGTTTTAATCTTATTTTTATTTTGGATTAAAATATTATGATATGCTAGGAGACGTATCTGATATGATATTCGAGTATCTGATACAAGTGTTGGTATCTGATACAGTATTCAATACTATATCTGAGTATCTGATATGAGTGTAGGTAGCTAATCCGATACGGTATTTGATAGATAGAATGTCACCTTTGGTTGCCCTTTATGGCAAAGGTAGATTGATGGAGGTGGAGTTTGTGAGATGATTAGTTATGTTTATACCATATTCACATGTTGCTTGCAAAGAGAAAAAGTTCTCACAAATATGATTATTATTATTATTTTCTTTTCATTTTTTGTTAAAAAATAAACACAAAAAATAGATAGTTATTCATTTTTTTACTATATCCCTCATCTTCTGGTATTACCAAAAAGGCGAATAAGAGGAACAATACGTCTCTAGTCATAAATGTCCAACAGGTAAGCGCGGAAAGAACTCTGCACTCTTTTTCTCTTGACTAAGATTTTGTCCTACTAAATTTTTCTAGCAAGATTTTTAACGAATCATATCCAAGGAGATATGTTGCGAAAATAATAAATATGTGGATGTCTAAAATTATCAAGCTTTTGATCTTCAAATTCCTATTATTCCACTAATATTGTTTTGTATTAAATATCTTTATTACTTTGTAATTTGAAAGCCCTTGCTCTCTCTATAAATAAAGCCATGTAATATAAAAGATCATTGAATTATTTGAATAAAAGATACTTTTATTTCTCTTTCTCTTTCTCCTTTTATTTTTATTTTTGAGTTGTTTCATAATATGTACTTATTATTCATTTGACTATCCATAAATCACTTTTATTAGAACTATTTATAGCGAAAACCAAACTAGCCCGAAATAATCAACACGAGGCTGAAACTGTTGGCTTCCAGCTATTTTTGAAATCACCATCATTGTTTATCGAATTTTTTTTAAATACCATTTTTTTCAAAAATAAACCAGCAAATATTTTTTCTTTCAAAATAATGTGGTATCAACCATTTCCGCCACTACTAGTTGCGGAACAGATATTGTTCCGCCACTACATGTGAATTTTATATATTAATGAGATTAATTAGTGAAAAAAACGTGTTCCGTCACTGTCATTGGCGGAACAGGGAAAAAAAATTTCATGTTTCGCCACTACCTGTGGCGGAATAGTATTTTCAGCATTTTTTTACACTAATTAATTCTGTTTAACCAGCCAAATAAGAATTTTTTGAAAAAACTGAAAATCCACATGTTCCGCCACTAATAGTGACAGAAATGGTAGTTACTCAATTATTTTCAAAACAGTGGTAAGTATTAGTTTAATTTTGAAAAAAATGGTATATAAAAAAAAAAATCTTGTTTATCAGACCCTATCACACTATGGTTCTTACTAACACTCTAATAGCCTCAGTTCCTAACATTGTGGAACCCACATGACAGTGAAAGAAAACCAAACCCTCACAATATATGTAAATGAAGCAATCACTGTGCATTTCGATTTCATACGAATCAGCGCCCCGGTCAGACATGTCAGGAGACGCGTCGATATACTATCCGTCAAATTAAAATTGGACGGTGGGGGATGCAAAGGCTCCAGTACACTGAGCCATTTACAAAACAAAACGTGGTGACATGGCTTGTGTTAAATAATGCGTAGGCGTTTAGTCCGGGTTCATCTTTTTGTTTGTCTTGGTTTGTATCTTGTGTATTGTCATGTCTGAAGAAGCTGGAGGGAGAAAGAATATAATGTAAAATAGGAAAAAGAGAAGGCAAAGTGATGAAGGAGGATGGAGGGAAAGAGGTAATGAGTGGTTTAGCCGAGCTAGGGTTTTCTCCCCATTCGAGCTCCATTGTGAAAAAAGTGGTAACAGACTGCGATTTTGAGAGAGAAGAAAGTGGTGAAGTTTGTGAGAAGGAAGTGGAGGAAAGAGGGATGAAGAATGGGTCCGGTTTAACAAGTTTACACGAAGGTAGAAAATGTACTGCTGCGGAAGCAGCGCTTGATAATGGGTATGATGGGGATTGGAAGGAAATGGGGGAAGATTTACCAAATGGCGATTTTGAGAAAGAGGGTGAAAAAGAGATCAAAATCAGTTTGGAAGGTCTGAATTTGCATGAGGCGAAAAAATGTACTGAAACAGTAGAAATTCGAACAGAAGATAATGGGAATGAGAAGGAAGAGACAGAACAGGGACAAGATTGCAATTTTGAGAAAAATGGTGGTGATAAAAGAGATAAAATTTGTGAGAAGAAAGAGGGGAAAATAGAGATGAAAAATAGTTTTGAAATTAGTTTCCATGAAACGAGAGAATATGCTGCTAAGTTAGAGCTTTATGCAGAAAATAATGGGGATCTGAAGGAAAAGAGAGAAGAGGGACCTGATTGTACTTTTGAGAAAATAGATGGTGAAAAAAGGTATGAAATTTGTGAAAAGGAAGAGGGGGAAAAGGAGATTGAAAATGGGAAGGAGAGAGACTGTACTGAACCATCAGAGCTCAATACTGAAAATTGGGAAAGTAAGGAAAAGATAGAGGAGGGACCAGATTCTAATTTTGAGAAACAGATGGGTGAAAAAGACGTGGAAAATGAAATGGAGAGAAAATATGATGAAAAAGTAGAGCTCCATATAGAAGATAAAGAGAGAAGCAAGGAAAAGGTAGAAGAGGGACCAGATTGCAATTTTGAGAAAGAAGGGGATGAAAAAAGCAATGAAATTTTGGAGAACCTAATGAGGAGAGAATTTACTCCAAAAGTAGAGCTCAATACAGAAGAAAATGGGGATGTGAATGGTAAAATAGAACAGGGACCTGATTGTGATTTTGAGAAATTAGATGCTGAATTGAAAGAAGAAATTCATGATAAGAAAAAAGGGGAAGGAAAAAATGACGAATTTGAGAAAAAGGAGGGCGTGAAAGTGAAATATGTAGTATCTTATCCACAAAGAATAGGGAGATCAGATTGTCCTCACTATTTGAAGACTGGATTTTGCTCTTATGGTTATAAGTGCTGCTTTAATCACCCACCTAATATTGCTGATCAGGTTTTTATTTATAATTTTTGCTATTTTTTAACATTTTGTTTTCTTTATATCCACTTGGCTTGCATTTTTCCTTTGTATTATTTCTTTTACCTGGTTTATTTGGCAATTAATTGTAATTTGCAAGAAGAAAGAAAATTGCGAATTTGAGAAAAAGGAGGGGGCAAAAGTTAAATATGCGCTGCCTTATCCACAAAGAAAAGGCAGACCAGATTGTCCTTCATATTTGAAAACTGGTTTTTGCTCTTATGGCTCTAAATGCTTATATAATCACCCAAATCAGATTTCTGATCAGGTTTTTTTAATTTGATTTTTCGCTGTTTTTGTGTTATTTTTTTCTTGGTTTATATTTGTTTTGGAATTTAATTGCTAATTTTGTAGTGTTTGGCATTCTATTAGTAGTAATTTCCTATGGATTTATGTCTTGCAAGTGTATAATTGTATTTTTGGTTGAGTAAAGAAAGTATATAATTATATTTTTGATTTTGCAGTTCAGCTCAGGATCCTCATGGGATTATGATGACACGTATGAGACAGAAAAAATAAATAATTCAACTCAATATGTGGGCCTACCAATTCGACCGGTATGTTTATTATATTACTTAATTATTCATCTCATTATTCATTTGCATAATTCATTTTTCCCATTTCTTTGTGATATTGTTAAAATGGGAAATTTGCAAAAAGCCGCTGCATTATACCAAAATTGCAAAATGATCCCCTGCATTATTGGAAATTCCAAAAAGAAACCTGTAATAGTCTAAAAACTAAGTCTTAAGTCTTAACTTCTTATTAGCATTAGGTCTTTTATTACAATTTCAGCAGTACTGTATTTTTTTTTTCAATTCCAATAATGCAAGGTCTTTTTTGTAAATTTGTCATAGTGCGGTCTATTTTTGCAAATTTTCCTATTTTCAAAATTAATGTCTAAATGCACTCTATTTAATTTTTTTCTTTGCAGGGACAAATTGACTGCCCATATTACATGAAACACGGTTCATGCAAATATTCCACTGATTGTCGCTATAATCACCCAAATCATTTCATAACCAAACAAAACCCATTAAATTATGAAGAATATCAAAACAATCAATATATAGAAAATAACGATCCATTAAATTATGAAGAACCAAATCATTTCGTAACCAAACAAAACCCGTTACATTATGAAGAATATCAAAACAATCGACATATAGAAAATAACGACCCATTAAATTATGAAGAACCAAATCATTTCGTAAACAAACAAAGCCCGTTAAATTATGAAGAATATCAAAACAATGGATATTTAGAAAATAACGACCCGTTAAATTATGAAGAACCAAATCATTTTATAACCAAACAAAACCAGCATGAAGGATATCAAAACAATGAAAATTTTGAAGAAAATAACGACCCATATATTTATGACGATTCAAGTTTAAATGAATCGGATCGTTCAAATGTATTATTGCCTATTAATATCAAAAACATGGTTTTACCTAAATATGAGGGCGATTTGCCTCCTAATGTTAAAGCCATGCTTTTACCTCCACAAAGACTGCACGACACAAAACAGGTAATTAAGAATATTTTTCTTTATTTTATTGGCAAAATTTCACTTTAATTTAACCTCACAAGACCTCAAAATATCACTGCAAAATGTGAAAATATCTTGTACAAAAACGTGACAAGTGTCATATACATGATATTTCCTATGCTTTGTAGTGCTACCCATGATATTTTTCATTTTGTATGGGTATAATGTGACATTTTGATATTTTGCAGAGCCTAATTACTTTTTTCATACAATTTAATCTATGTATGTTTAGGTTCCTGTATCAAATTCTTCCTATGAAACTTACGAAGAATATTTCATGGATTCAAGCACAAGCATGTCAAAGTCAATCTCATCAGAAAAGTCAAAGGCAAACCTATCAGAAAAGTCAAAGCCACAATCATCGGAAAAGTCAAAGTCAAACCCATCAGAAAAGTCAAAGTCAAACTCTTCATATCAAATGGAGGTTCCATTTGAGTTTCCAGAAAGGCCGGGCCAAGAAGAATGCGCATTTTATATGAAATCTGGGGATTGCAAGTTCAAATATTCTTGTAAGTTTCATCATCCAAGAGATCGTCTTTCAAAAAAGGTAGATTATGTTGTATTATATATTTTTTTGTACAGGATAGATAATATGCCCTTTATTTGAGTCTCAATAAGTAATGTTTTTATCTTATTGGATTTAGGATTATGTTGGAAGGAATTCTTCTAGAAATGGTAGCAATAAAGCAAGGTTATATGATGCTATAGAAACTCAGGAGCTTTTGATGAGTGTACATCAAAAGGTACTTAACTCATTTTTTACTCTTTTATTTATTTGATTTATTCACCAGTTTTTTTGTGTTAATAAATTAGGGTTTGAGAGAGCACCAATTTCCTTCAGAAGCTTATGGTCAAGAGAATTTGCAAAATGGTAAAATAAAACAGAAGAAAAGAGAAAAATATCCAGAAAGACCTGGCAAGCCTTTGTGTGAATATTACATGAGGCACGGCGATTGTAAATTCAAATTTACATGCAAGTTTCATCATCCTAAAGATCCATATCAACAGGCCTGTAAACTTTATTTGACATTTAATCTTAGATTTTATTCAGTTTTGCTACATTCTATATGATTTATCTTAGTTTTTATTGTATGTTAATTAATGTTGTTTTGTTCTTTTATGATAAAAATATAGGACCTTGCATTTCCTACATCTGACTCAGAATATCGTGGTTGCAGTGGACAACTTGAGACGGTATTTATATTAAATTAATTTTGTTTTGATTGATTTAAATTATTTTTGTGGTAATGTGTATATTATCTTGATTTATTTTTAATTGAACTGGGCAAAAGACCAGTATCTGATTTTGAAATGTTTTTGAAATTGCAGGGATGGAATTAGAAGGATGATGCATCTAATAATCTAGGAATATTACTTTTCGTTTTTGTTAAACTGATAGATGGACTTTTAACTTATTTTTTTTGTTGGATGCATCTCAAGTTTGATGATTTTGAATTATTTCATAAAAAAATAGTTGGTATTTTGTATGTGTATTCATGATCGATTATATGTTGTATTTTGATGACTTGATCCCTCTATATACCGTACACACAGCTAGTATTTTTTAGATTGTAATTAAATGTACTGGAGATGTCTATTTCAGTCTGAACGAGAAGATCAAGAGAAAATGGAGTACTCGCTAAGAGGGGTGATTAGATAATATGTTAATATGGTTTGTTAGGAGTGATACTGGCTATAAATAGGGAATTCAATTAACCTAGTGTGGTTTAGGGTCTTTTCATCTTTCTGATCTCTAATGAAAACCACGGTTAATACAATAATATTTTGATTAATTGTATATTGCATCATCATCATAACATGCTTGAAAACATTATCATCTAATAGTTAACTAGAATTTCACCCTTTGGTTTGGTTAACTAAATTTTTTTTTTTTTGGTTTGGTTAACTAAATTTTTTTTTTTTTTTGAGGGAGAACTGTAAGCGATAGCTTGATTTTTATTTTTTTTTGAAATTAATCCCGCTAGACGCGGGGTTCGAATAGGGGGGTAAACGGGACGGATAATATCCGAATCCGAACCGTACCGTATCCGCAAAATATCCATATCCGAATAAAAATATCCGTATCCGACGGATACGGATACGGATAATTTATACGGATATGGATACAGACACAATATCTATTTTATGAGGCGGATAAGAATACGGATATGGATATTATCCGTATCCGGATAATATTTCTATTCGGATATCCGTTTTTATAAAATTCAACGTGAATTCATATCCATTAAGTATTAATTTTCTTTTATTTCACAACCATATTATTTTCCATCTTTCCTAATTTCCATTTAATTCATCTTCTTGTATTTCTTTTCTCTTATTTGACAACCGAGTTTTCATCTTTTCCTATTCTTCTTTAATCACTACATTCAACTTAGACATGTTTTAACTCCTTCTCCATCTAACAAAATCCTAGCCGCCAAACTTGTGGCATTTTTGTTTTAGTATGGTTATTATATTGAAGTTGTTTTATTTTTTTTTGTAGTTTGACTATGTAGAACGATTATAATATCTAGTATAATTTCTTACTGAAAACTTTTGCCTCTAAAATCTATATTTATATGGCAATCTAGCAAAATCGAGTTTTGAAATGATATATCGGACTACATATTAGAATATCCGTTTTAACAATCCGAAATGAGTCCACATTCGTATCCGTATTCGGGATATCCGAACCGTATCAATATCCATTTAATATCCGAACCGTATCCGTATCCGGATATATCCGTATTCGTATCCGTATCCGAAAAAAAATATGAATACGGATATGGTAAGAGCACTATCCGAACAATTTACACCCCTAGGTTTGAACCCCTCACCTATGAAATGATGAAATTAGTATCTTATTATGACACTATTCATGACACTATTCTAGTGGTGGTTAAAAATAATTTTTTTTATATTTCAATGTTTGAAATGGGAAAATTAACTCCAGAATATTAGTTGAGACTTTAGAGAAGTCTTCTTCCTATCTGAATTTGGCTTTGTTAATTCATTGAGCAACTTTTCAAGCCAAAAAATAATAGTACTTGAGAGAATGTTGATTTTTAAAATGGAGAGGAATTTATTACACCCCAACGGCTCGAAAACAAACTCGCTGTTAATAGCTTTTTTGATAGTTAATTACGCATTAACAATTAAAACTCATCCAACTCACGGCTTCAGCCAAAGTCAATCCTATAAGGCGCGACCGATATAGCCACTCGTGCAACTAATAAATGTCATGAAATACAATTCTACTAAATGACTAATGAATGTCATGAAATGCAATTTTACTAATTAATAACTAGTTTACAATACTCCTAATTAATGGTACAATTTTACAAATACAAGTTGGTTTCTGAAATTATAGGAAGAAAGAATCCATAGAAGATTCCTAAATATAGCCAATAGCAGTTTTTATCTCCACACCTCTCAGATTGTATATATTGATCCCGTTCTCTCACTTTTTTTATATTGTCATTTTTTCAACGAGCTTCCCAACCCGTAATTTCCCTTATTTCCCTTCTCTCTCTATCTCAGATTTATAATTAATGTTCCTGGTTCCAATTGCACACAAATAAGGGGAAAAAAAAATGAGGGGAATAAACAGGTTTGATCAAGACATATCAAAGGGTTTTCGCTACTCTCCTTTCTGTATTTGTTTTCTTGCTCTCTTCCTGTTATTTTTTTTTTGATTGATTTTGCGGCATATTTAACAATTTGAGCCGTTTGTGTAACATTTTATAGCTATTTTATGTTTCTTAATATTTATATTGAAATTAGAGGGAAAAGTAACCATAATATAGTTTTGGGTTAAGCTTAGGAGAAGGAAAAGGATCAATAATATTCTCTTTTCATTGGCCCAATATTTAATTTAAGATTTAATCTTTTAATTAGGGAGAAAATGAAAACAATCAATTATTGTTGCTTTTGAAATATTTTTTTTTATGAAAACAATCTGAATTTTTTCTTTTCAAAAAAGAAATAATCTTCTATCTTAATTAGAGCACTACTATTACACATTCTAAATTTATTAAATTTTCATTAACTTTTGCATGACAGGTAATTTATAATTGGAAGTTGTCGGGTTGGGAGCAGCATCTCAAAATTCAATAACATATTAAGAATTGTTCTTTGAGTTGAACTTGTTCACATATGGTAAACTTTAATTTATTAATATAAATTCAACTAAATACTTATTCACAAAAAAAGTAAAATATATAATTCTGTTGCATTAAAAAAAAAAAGAATATGATTCTGTTAGTTATATGCAGGAAATGAAACAGTTGAAATGCGAATCTAAAAAAAAACAATTGAAATGCAAATCTAAAAAAAAAACAATTGAAATGCAACTAGATCTAACTGAAAATCATAACATTACTTGTTAACTCAAATAATATATTAGATAATATAATATATAATATAGGATAAGGACATTCATGTCTCCCCGTGCAAGTACACTGGGAGACATATCGGACAATGACAATGGACAATAGAGGACGAGTACAATAGAGGACGAAGGACATAGACAATAGGATTAATGGACAACATGTACAAAATCGTACGAGTTGAATTAAACTCGCACGTATATATGGATGGAAGGAGGTGCTCAGCTGCACCTCCTGTAGAGAATCCATAATTCCCAAATGTTTTAACTCTGCCTGTGTGAAGCCACAGCCGCTCACCAGCCTGGGTAAAGGAGGAGGGAAAATTTTGGGTATAAGGTGGATTAATCATAGCAATAGTGAATTTATATGATATATTTTATTGAGGTGGGTTTTTTTGACAACAAGTTTATTTGGACGACGGTGACAACATTGGTTATAAAAAGCGAAAATTCAAATTCCAACCGTACGGATGAAATATATATGTATTGAATATATTGTGGATAAATTTTCATAAGAATCAGAATTTTATATCATTACGATCATGTATCATCAAAATTGTACCTATATTTGTTGAAACATGTTACAAATGTTACAAATATAGATTCATATTTTGATGATACATGATCGTAATCATATAAAATTCCGATTTTTGTGAAAATTGATCCACAATATACTCAAAACTTATATATTTCATCCGTACGGGTGAAATTTTAATTTTAATTTTTTATAACAAATGTTGTTACCGTTGTCCAAATAAATTTGTTGTCAAAAGAATCCTCTATTTTATTATATCTAATTCTTTGATATTTTAGCAGTAATTCAGCTCAAACTAAGCAGGTATCATAGATTATGCCAAGTTAGATGTGAAAATTTAGATTGAATTGTTCATATTTCCTGAGAATAGCTATAGAGCAGAGAGTAATATCAAATGGAGAGAACAGATAAACCACATCCGAGACCCTAGAATGATTGAAAATTTTTGGTCTTTAATGGATCCAGTAAAGGAATATTTATATTTGAAGATCATAATTATTTTGGGAAATGTGCAAATACGATGGCACTGTAGCATGACTGTAACAATATGACACTGTAGATATACTATTTTTCCATTTTATATACTGTTTTCTCATTTTTATATATTGTTTTGCTATTTTATATACTGTTGTTTATTCTTTATGTATTTTTTATTTTTTTTACTTTTATATATTGTTTTTCATTTTATATACAGTTTTCCCATTGTATATACTGTTTTTACTTTTTATGTATATACTGTTCTTAGAAAATAAATTATATATATTGTTATGTATATATTGTTATTAGAAAATAAATTATATATACGGTTATTGAATCCGTCGTGAACAGTCGTGCTATAGTGCCGTCGTGCTCTATCAGATCCCATTTTTTTTTCTAAGGATAAGAAATTGAAATCCAATTGTTTGTCAAATAACGGAAACACGCACTATGACAGCAAAAATCTTAGATCAAATGCATAAAATCATTATCTGAAGCAATGCCACCGAGAATTAAGAAAACCTCCATTATTTATTCATAAAACATACAAAATATATGGAAAGATTGTGGTAAATTTCAAATCCAAAATCGAGTCATTTCACATTAGATAATTTTGTTATAATGAAGTACAATTACTAAAACCATAATTTCTTGAATGTCTCAATTTGCTTGGCTGTCTTGAGCGCCCTATAGGGCAAGCATGAACACAGTTCTTTATAAGGTGGCAACGGTGCAACTTGAATTCATCATTACATGTATCAATTTCTTCATCTGAAACTTCCGAAAGGTATTTAATGGAATATAGCACAATTAAATTCAAAGTCAAATTGGTCGATACAAAATGAGGATTGATTTGAGTTCTCAGAAAGGCCGGGCAAACAAGAATGTGCTTTTTATATGAAATATGGGGATTGCAAGTCCAAATCATCTTGTAAGCTTTTTAATCCAAAAGATCGACTTTTAAAGGTACATTGCATATCGTATACTTTTTTATATAAGAGATAATTTCATGTACCACAATATCATGTGAGCTTTTTCCTTCAAAAAAAAAATGCCATGTGTGCTTTACTCATGTTCATCTCATTAGACTCAAGATTATGTTGGAAGGAATTCTGGAAATGGTACCAAGAAAACAAGGTCATGTAGTGCTATAGAAAATGAGGAGCTTATCTAATGAGTCTACATCAAAAGCTACTCACTCTCAATTTTTATTTATTTATTTCTTTATATAAAATTCCATATATTAGAAGTAGGACTTTAAGCCTACTGATTATCATTTTTATTAGAGTAGTAATGTATGTATAGAAATACCTTGTATAGCGTAGCATTCTAGCGATTGGATTGTAGATGTATAGCTTGGATTGTAGAGTAGATTAGATTAGGTAGGATCTCAACTCTATAAATAGAGTCCTCTTGCAAAACCTAATCATTCAATTATCTCTTATAAATCTAACACAATTATTCAAATCTCTCTCTCTCTTCCCGCCTTTCAATTCTACATCTATCGTGGTATCATAGCAATCGTTTTGCTTCCGCTTTTCCAATTCTCCAAATTCCCCCTCTTTTTTCTTCTCATTCTACTTCATCTAGAGTGCAACAATTTTTGCGCCTCTCCATTCAGAAACAGTTCAAGAACTGATTTCTTCTAGAATTAGTCAAGAAGAGGGTTATTCGAGGTGTTTGTGGAAATCTGAGAAGGAGTAGGGAAGTGTGAGGTGTTGTGAGGTATTTCTTGACTGAATTTGTCACAATCAGTCAAGAATTTAATCTGATCAGTACTACATCAGGCAGTTCAAGATCAAGATCCACTCTTTTCCGAACAATTGGGGACTGATCCAGCTCAATTCGAAGCCAGTAAGCAAAATTCAACCTTTTCTCAACTCAAATTCAAAGCCTCAGTATCAGTCACTCGAAAACTGGAGCAAATCAGAGGAGCGAGCGCCTGAATCATGATTTCTCTACTCTGATTTCACCTCACAGTATCGATTCAGTACTGTATCATCACAGGTAGACAAGAAAAAGGTGATAGAAAAGCAACACGAGCTCAAGAAAAATCAAGAAATTCTGTTTACTAACCTGATTCAGAAACTTTCTCATCGTCATCAGGTCTTCTTCTCTCTTATTCTTCTTCAATGGCTTCTGAAACCCCCAAAATCATCACTTTTACAAACCAAATATCCCTGGCATGGAAATCACAAGTCGAACCGATCCTTCTCAGATATGGCTTGGCTAACCACATCGATCCCCAGTTCTCACCTCCCTCGAAATTATGATTCCAGCCACTATTGAAACAACCCAAACTCGCACCACAGTAAACCCTAAATTTACAGCATGGTGCCAGCAAGACTGCATGGTTCTCGGATGGCTCCGAACGACCATGACAGACAATGTTCTCAGTCAGCTAGTGCACTACACAACCGCTGCCGATGTCCAAACTGCTTGAGCTCTTTCTGAAATTAAGCACCACGAAGAAGCAAGGAAAATCGTACAATGAGTACTTCAGTCAGATGAAGAGCTTCTCTGATCAATTAGCCTTAATTGGTCAGAAAATCGATGAAATACTATTGGTGTTGTTTATGCTTGGAGGCCTCGGATCGGAGTATATTGGGTTTGTGACTGCCATCACTACCCGAACTGAACCTCTCTCTCTCTCTCTCTCTCTCTCTCTCTCTCTCTCTCTCTCTCTCTCTCTCTCTCTCTCCATGGTTTTCTACTTGGACACGAGCAGCGAATTGAGCAACAGATCGCCATGGAAGGATTGAGCTCATGTCTCGTTGCTTCGAGAAGCTCGATCGGAGGCAATTTTTTCAAAGGATTAACACCGCCCTTCTCTCCATCTCTCTCCAGTGCGCGTTCTTACTTACCCTCTCAGGTTCCGCCCATGGGCCAGCATAGGCTTACTGGTTTTCCAATGGCCCAGCCACACTCCTCTCACCACATGGGCTCAAACATGGGCCAGCAAATAATTCCCTCTCCACATTCTCAACTGGGCTCAATTTTGGGTCCTTCTCCTGGCCCAGAAAATCTTCTTAAACCGATGTGTGAGGCTTTTGCGGCCCAATTTATCAAATCGAGCAGTTTTTGTGGGCGCGAAAAACGGGACAAAGGCGGTCGTAATAATAATAATAATAATAATAATAATAATAATAATAACAACAACAACAACTACTACAATAATAATTACAACAATCATAACAACTATACCAATAATAATAATAATAAAAAAAACAAAGGTGGAAGGTGTCAAATTTTCTCTCAACCCGGTCATGACGCCCTAAATTGCCCCGAACGCTTCACCCGTAATCCTCCAATGGCTCTTCTCGCCGAACCATTCGGTGGGCCATCGGATGGTTGGTTCTTGGACTCTGGCGTGTCCAACCACATGACGGCCGACCTCAACTCTCTCACCTCATACCTTCCTTATTCAGCTATTGATCTTATACGAGTTGGAAATGGTGCGGGAATCCCGATTCAAAATATTGGTGAAACACTTCTTAAATGTTCAAATGGCTCTTTAATCCTCAAGAATGTATTTCATGTGCCCAAAATTACGAAAAACCTCATAAGTATCTCCCAACTTACGCATGATAATAATGTTACTCTTGAATTTAATCCTTTTGATTGTTTCATAAAGGATCAGGCTTCTAACAAGATCTTGCATCCCACGGTACTTGACAACGGTGTCTATCACTTCTCCGAAAGACCGAATGAAATAAATCGACCTTCCGCATTTCTCGGCGAACGCACTTCCGCCAACTTGTGGCATAGGTGACTTTGGCACGCCTCTTTTCCAATTATTAAGGGTTTAATTACGCAAAATAAAGTGTTGTTTTCAAATAAACGAATGATGTTTTATAATGCTTGTTGTGAGGGCAAAGCCCACAAATTACCATTCAATAAAAATATTTCTCGTTCTTCTTTACCACTTGAAGTTGTGCACTCCGATGTTTGGGGACTGGCTCCGGTCCTCTCTCATTCGGGGACCCGCTATTTTGTACACTTTACCGATGACTACTCGTGTTACACATGGATTTATTTCCTCTCCTCCAAAGGCCAAGTGTCTGAAGCCTTTAATCTCTTTAAAGCGCAAGCCAAAAATCTTCTCTCGTGCTCCATAAAAACACTTCAAACCGATGGCGGGACAGAATATAAACCCATTTCACACCTTCATCCCTCCATTACTCATGTGACCACTTGCGCTTATACCCCCGAGCAAAATGGACTTGCCGAGAGAAAACATCGCCACATTGTCGAACTAGCTCTCTCAACCATGGCACAAGCTTCTATTCCCCTTCGGTTTTGGGATGTCATGTTCTATAACATTGTCTACCTCACTAACTGATTATGATATACCGCCAACCCGCTAAAATCTCCATTCGAGACACTCTCCCACAAAGAACCTGATTACAACTTCATGCGCGTTATACGATGCTTGTGTTTTCCATATACACGACTTTACAATTCGAATAAGTTACAAAATCGGTTTCTCCCATGTGTGTTTCTTGGATATACATCAAATCAAAAAGAGTACAAATGTCTTCATATCCCATCAAACAAAATCTACATAAGTCGCAATGTAATCTTCAACGAAACCTACTCTTTCATGCATGAACAAACTCCTAGATCCTCTCAAACCTCTCTACCTCCAACTCAAGCAACTCTCACCCTTTTCTCCTCAAACCTTCTCATGAGAGTCCTCCCGTCTCCAATGAGGCATCCACAACCTCACTTGAAGTTTCTCAACCCTCGAGTGAGAATCCTATTCCTCCTTCTACCTCCTCTGCACCACCGCTACCTTCTCACCCAATGGTAACTCGCACGCGTGACAACACAAGACGAACGCGATAATTTCCCGATCATGTCACGTATACAACCACCAAACACCCTATTCCAACCACTCTTTCTGAACAAGAAAGTGAGCCAACATACTTTCCCATGCCAACAAAGATCCCAAGTGGCGTGCCGCCATGCAAATCGAGTTCAATGCGCTTCTTGAAAATAAAACATGGGATCTCGTTCCCTCTCATTCTTCTCAAAATTTAGTTGGGTACAAATGGGTATTCAAGGTGAAGCGAAATGCAGATGGATCAGTAAAGCGTTATAAGGCGAGACTAGTCGCAAAAGGCTATCACCAAGAGGAAGGAATTGATTACACCGAGACATTCAGCCCAGTGGTTAAGCCAACTACTATTCGCGTGGTTCTTACCCTCGCCTTATCAAAAGGCTGGCCAGTACGACAACTCGACGTAAACAATGCCTTTCTCAATGGGGATCTTGAAGAAACGGTGTTCATGCAACAACCTCCTGGATTTGTGGATGACTCTAGACCAAACCATGTTTCTCTACTCAAAATAGCTCTTTACGGGCTCAAACAAGCTCCACGTGCCTGGTTCACAAAGCTCAAGGGTGCTTTCTTCAGTCTTGGTTTTGTTGGCGCTCGAACCGATACTTCTCTCTTTATTCGGTTTCAAGACAATGAACTTCTTGCACTCTTAGTCTATGTGGACGATATCCTCATAACCGGAAGTAATCCAGCTTCCGTCGAGCAACTTATCCAGAATCTAAACGCGCAATTCTCCCTGAAGGACCTTGGCTCCCTTCACTACTTTCTCGGCATTGAGGCACAACGGGTGCAAGAAGGAGTTATGTTAGCTCAACCCCAATACATCTTGAATCTTCTTAAGAAGGCCAAGATGGAAGGTACGAAGCCGTGCTCCTCTCCCATGGCTGTTGGAGAACAACTCTCCAAACTTAAAGGAAACCCAATAGAGGATTCAAAACTCTTTCGAAGTACGGTTGGTGCGCTTCGGTACGCGACAATCACACAACCAGAAATTACCTTTGTGGTAAACAAAGTCTCTCAATTCATGCATTCACCAACCAACATCCATTGGGGAGTAGTTAAGCGCATCTTGAGATATCTCAAAGGCACATTAACCCATGGTCTCCTCCTTCGCTCTTCCCCTTCTCTTCGACTCCAAGCTTTCTCAAGAGTCACATGCTATGTTACGCGGATATTTCAAAAAATCAGCCGTACGCGTATCGGATACGTATCGGACACGGATACGGCACCAATACGGCACTGATACGTTTCGGACACGCCACGTGGCGTATCCGAATATTTTAATATATTTTGACTTTCGGACACGGCTCCGATGCGGCACCGATACGGCAGGACACGGCTCCGATACGGCAGGACACGGCCCAATGTTTTAAATCCCAATTTAATTTTTATTTTTTTCTATAATTCCATTTTCGCTTATTTATTTATTTATTTTGTTAAAAATGATCTTTTTTAAAGCCTATTTTTTTTAATATTATTTTTTTCTTTTTTTTATTAATGAAAATAACTCATGAGAAACATAAATAAAGACGATAATATATCTCTTCTTTATTTAAAAAAATGATTTTTTTCTGATTTCTCACTCTCATTCTTTTTTTGTCGTTTTCTTTATCATATTTAGTTATTTTTTTATATTTTTAAAATATTTAGATATATAATTAATAATATAATAATATATATATTAGACGTATCGTGTCTACAGATTTTTTGAAATTGCCGAATCGCCGTGTCCGTATCGTATCGGATACGACGCGCGTATCCGTATCGGTGCAACATAGGTCACATGTATTTTTCATTTTCTGCCTCGTCCAGCTGTTGCACAAACTGAAAGGGATGATGAATCTATTACCTTTTTAAATCACATTCTCATTAGAAGCTAATTAAAGATTATTATTATTTTATAAAAAGAAAAGTACTTCCAAATTCCAATTACCAACATAAAGTTTTCTGTACTTGTAAACACAAGTTAGAGTTACTACTCATAACACTGAAAGTAATAGTTATTTATTTCAACTTGTAAGTACAAACAAATATGTGTTGTATTGTATCATATATATTGTAACTATGCATACTTTATTGAGCACATAATTAAGATATCCATTATGTATTATTATTATTAGTAGTATGTTAAAAATCAAAATGAAATATATATACAGGTTTGGTATATTTGTAAAATATAGGATAATAATTGATTATAAAAAAAACATCGCTAAAACAAATATTAAATAAAAATTCAACCAGATTTGAAAAAAATAAAAAGGGAAAAGTTGCTGAAAAAGAGGGCTAATGATGCCGTTACACTGCAAATCCAATTAATGTTCAAAGTCCCCGCTATGATTATGCTAAATGACAATTATAATCACCCAACAAATTAACCACAATTCTGACAGGTGGGTCCCATCTCTTGCAATTAGATTCAGCAGCCGCGCAGCTGGTTTATATAAATGATTAATGCTATCTATCTCCTTCCCCTCTCTTTTATTTAGCCAACATATTTTTGGTGACAATAACAGATTTCAGACTTTCTGTAATGTAATAGATTGCAGAAAATTTCAACAATATTTTTTTATATATTCGACTCACAAATCTTAGATCCTGGAGTGTAAATTATAATTAGTATTATAAATTAATTATTTTTGATATTTCGTGGGATTCAAACTCGGGCCATTCCGGTTCCATCATCAAATATTTTTTTAAAATAACAAACACATATAACTCTCTCCCCTCTTAGATAACAAAGTAGATTATTCTGTAAAATAATTTTTCTAATTTTTTGTATGTTTCTCAACTCTCTAAACCGCAACATCGTGACTCGGACGCCCACATTTCTAACCATTCATAAAGGTGGACTTATAGTGTTGCATTTATAGTGGTTATTATATTAAAATGTATGATATTTCATAATTTTATTATCCAATTTTTTTGCTTACCGATTGATTTTTTTTTGAAATAAAGTTACAATGATTTCCTGTTAGATTTATATATTAAGATAATGTGTCATAAGTTTGTTATTTTTTTATCTCTATCGTAACTTTTTGTAAGGTCTTGTTTCTCCAACAAATCTATTTATTTTTTATCAGATGAACCAACATCTAACAGTCTATACTTCCGCGTCTCAATTAAAATTTAAAAATGGTTGACGTAGAGTGAGATACATAAGCGAAAAGAAATTGACCCTCTAATCTTACGTACATCACACACATACAACAGAAAATGGAAAAAAATATAAAATTGGTAATTTCAAATTATATTATATTTTATGTTTTGTGAAAATGCTTGATTTTGAGTTATTGTGAACTCAACGTCCTAATAGTTTGAGAACTCCTATCATTTTTTTAAATGAGTTGTACTTTATAAAAGTTTAGATACAAGCTAACATATTTATTGGGTGAATTTGGGAGATCTTAACATTACCAATAATTTAAAGAAACATGAGTCCTTGATTTCATTTCAAAACTCACTTCTGGTCACAAATTTATCCAGTTCTTTCGGTGGAGTGAATAAAATATTTCTGACAAACTCCAGATGTTGGAAAAATTAAGGAGAAAAAGGAAAAACTAATAATAATAATAACCTCAGAAATTAACATACATTACAAAACATTTTCGAAATGTATTTTATCAATTTGAAACCACAAATTATGATGAAAAGAGAATTAGTTACTGATCTCATCTTCTTTCATTTAAAATGCACTAGTATTTAGTTTATCTCCTTACAACTCGGAAAATCACAAGCTGAAAATATCAACCCGGCTATTTTGGGAACATCTAATACGAACTTATACATTTTTCAATAAAACCAATTTATCATTTTTGTTATCAAAAACTATAAATGAATAAATTTGATCAGAGCATTCTCTCCGTATTTATATTATACCATATATACATTTCCATTTCCCATTAACAGTAAATAGCCAGCCACACAATAGGCCACAAGGACATAAATTCCTCAATGCCCACGCTATACCTCATGACAATGGAGAATTTAACCAGAATTCGTTTCTTCAGCCAGATCAGCAATATCTGGTACTTCCATCTTTTATTTTCAAAATTGATTTTACTTCTTATTTGTTAGAATTTGGATCATTTTTTATTGATTTTACTTTTTTTCTCAACCAAGTCAAAATATCGTTGGCCTGAATTTGATTGCTCAACAAATCCAAAATCAGCAAACAGGGGTATTATATTTCAAAAAAATTAGTCGCATTTTGATACGTTTTTTTGTAAATACTACAGGAACGGGTCCTAGATGAGTTGAATTATATTTTAAAATCATTTTTAGTTTTTTTACTTTCCTTTTGCAGATGGTGCGTCAAGTTCCGATTGATAATCCATGTGGTCGCACTTTTGGGGGTAGCACATTCGAAGTCGGGGGTACCAGCAACGCCCGACCGCAAGTAATTACTTTGACCAATATTTACTAATTTTTTTACAATATTTAGACTAAATATTTTTGTTTTGTTTTCTTTAGATTCCCACCAGTTCTGCTTACCCACATGGACCTCAATTCGCCCCGTCTAATCCAGTAGGTGATATGGCTTACATACATGAACCTCAATTCGTCCCGTCTAATCCAGTAGGTGATATGGTCTACCCTTCATTGTTGGGTGCTTCACCAGAGTTTAGGCGACATGTGTTGCATTACTATGATAAAGTGTTTCTCAACTTACTTGGAGCTCTTAGCGAAGAAAGAGAGTCGTTTCGCTGTGCGTACTTTTTAGAATGCGAGGGTTTTTCGATGAATGCATTATTGCATGAATACCTGCGCGACAAGTGCGTCATTTGTGGTGTTAGATTTCCTGTTCCTTTTAAAAGTACGGAGCACAAGAAATTATACCCTCATGGTTGCAGGAAGGCACTTTGTGTGTGCTGTTACCATAGGCCATTAAGGAAAGAGCATTTCTTATTTGTA